>WNWK01008060.1:32500-87849 GCA_009830355.1 Cherax destructor | reverse complement strand
CCGGTCAAATTATTAAAACCATTGTCTACTCCCTACTAGTCTACTCCCACTACTATCTACTATACTGTCTACTCCCCAATTTATACTCACTTACTGTTTCCCTCTAGTGCTCTGCCACGGGTGCTACTCCCTGGTCTCTGCCCTCTGGTACTCTGCCTCTGGTCTCTGCCGCTCTAGTTACTCTGCCGCTACTGGTGCTACTGCCCTACTGGTGCTGCTACCCTACTGGTGCTGCTGCCACTGCTGGTGCTACTGCCGCTACTGGTGCTACTGCCACTACTGGTACTGCTGCCGCTGCTGAGTGCTACACTGCTACTGTGCTACTGCCGCTACTGGTGCTACTGCCACTACTGGTGCTGCTGCCACTGCTGGTGCTGCTGCCCTGCTGGTGCTACTGCCACTACTGGTGCTGCTAGCCGCTGACTGGTGCTGCTGCCACTGCTGGTGCTTGCCTGCTGGTGCTGCTGCCGCTGCTGTGCTGCTGCCACTGCTGGTGCTGCTGCCGCTGCTAGGTGCTGCTGCCACTGCTGGTGCTGCCGCTGCTGGTGCTACTGCCACTACTGGTGCTCTGCCTGCTGCTATACTGCCGCTGCTAGTCTACTGCCGCTCTGGTGCTACTGCCCTACTGGTGCTACTGCCTGCTGGTCTCTGCCCTACTGGTGCTACTGCCACTACTGAGTCTCTGCCGCTACTGTGCTACTCCCTGCTGGTGCTGCTGCCGCTGCTGTGCTACTGCCACTACTATTGCTACTGCTGTCTCTGGTGCTGCTCCCTACTGGTACTACTGCCCTGCTGGTGCTGCTACCCTGCTGGTGCTGCTGCTTACTGCTGGTGCTACTGCCGCTGCTGGTGCTGCTGCCACTGCTGGTGCTACTGCCGCTGCTGGTGCTGCTGCCGCTGCTGCTGCCCTGGTGCTGCTGCCCTACTGGTGCTGCTGCCGCTGCTGGTGCTGCTGCCGCTGCTGGTGCTGCTCCCTGCTGGTGCTGCTGCCGCTGCTGGTGCTGCGCCTGCTGGTGCTGCTGCCAGCCTGACTGGTGCTACTGCCCTGCTGGTGTTTTTCTTGCCTCTTGCATGCTGCTAGCTGCCCCACCGCTACTGCTGCTCTACCCCACCACTCTCTCTCTGCCACCACCCTACTGCTGCCCCCCTGCTGCTAGCTGCCGCCACTCTGCTATGCTACCACCCCACTGCTACTGCCGCCGCCACTGCTGCTAATACTGCCGCCACCACCTGCTGCTCCGCCACCCTGCTGCTACTACTGCCCACCACTACTGCTCTACTGCCGCCACCACTCTACTCACCACTGCTCTAATACTCCACCACCACTACTACTAATACTACCACCACCACTACTACTACCGCCACCACTACTACTAATACTACCGCCACCACTCCCTTTCTTGCCTTCTCTCTCTCCCTCCCTCCTCCCTTCTCCCTTCCCCTGACTCAACTTTCTAACCTGTAGTGCACTTAAGGTGCGGGGATGATGAACCACTGCTGGAGAGATAGTGAATTGTGGTGGTGGTTGTTTGTATGGTGTTGCTGGTTATGCTAGTAGTGGTTGTAGTGAGGTGTGGTTGTTGTGCTCGTGATAATAATTGTAATAATAGCAACAACAGTAACATCAACAACACCAAAAGTAGCAACATTGGTAATAGTGTTTCTGTACGTTGTTATTGCCATGCTGGTTCTTGCAACACTCATTGACTTGACTGACTGATTGTGACTGACTGAAAGTGTGACTGACTGAGGGTGTGACCCAGATGTGCGAGGAATGTGACCAAGATGAGAGAGGTCATTAAGTTTAACATCTTTCATAATCAGAAATTAACATTAATTAAGGATGACTGTGCACTTCCGTCTTTGTGTAATTAGTGTCTCATGGTGGTAGTTGTGGTAGGTTGTGGTACTATCACTATCACCACCACTCGTCATGGAACGAGCTCTAAACCCGTGGGTGTTAACGTCAGAGGATTGCTACATGGTCAGGCTTGATCTTCTAGGTCACACTACCACATAGAGAGGCGCTACACTCCAGCCATACTAGTCTGAAACGGAAGTTTGTTAAACGTTTTGCACTCTGGCACTATGAACGGCACCAGCTGCGCCTTATTGCTGTGCCAAAAATAGAAGTCACACCCTGACGGTGTTGGTAAGTCTTGAAAGTTCTCAACCACTACCACTGTTTTATTGCAACTGTGACCACCAAGTGTGTTGCTTTCTGTGTATATACTGTCATTGTGTGTATATATACTTTCATTGTGTGTGTATATATACTTTCATTGTATATATATATATATATACTTTCTGTATGTGTATATATACTTGTGTGTGTATATATACTTATGTGTGTGTACTTTCATTGTGTGTGTATATAGTTGAGTGTGTGTACTTTCATTATGTGTGTATATTTGTACTTTCATTGTGTGTGTATGTGTTTGTGTACTTGAACTTTCACTGTGTGTGTACTTGTACTTTCACTGTGTGTGTGCACTTGTACTTTCACCGTGCGTGTGTGTCTGTGTACTTGTACTTTCACTGTGTGTGTGTGTCTGTGTACTTGTACTTTCACTGTGTGTGTGTGTAACTTGAACTTTCACTGTGTGTGTGTGTAATTGTACTTTCACTGTGTATGTGTGTAATTGTACTTTCACTGTGTGTGTGTTGTATTTTGTGTATGTGTGTAATTGTACTTTCACTGTGTATGTGTGTAATTGTACTTTCACTGTGTATGTGTGTAATTGTACTTTCACTGTGTATGTGTGTAATTGTACTTTCACTGTGTATGTGTGTAATTGTACTTTCACTGTGTGTGTGTGTACTTGTGTTGTGGGGTTCTTTTCATAGATTTGGTAATATAACAGACGATGAGCTTGGTTTTTGGTAGCGTTTAATGAGGCGTTGGATATATGGGAGCTGAGAGCCTATGCCTGTGTCCGCCTGCTATGCCTACCCGAATGGTACTGACTACTAGGCTCGCATGGCACTGGGGCATTCAAAAGGCAGGCCTATGATTGGCTAATGCCAGATCACATGGCCAAGGGTTGGAAATCACGTGAACAGCTATGGCTTAGCCGTTAGAAATACGAACCGTACATACTTGTACTTTCACTGTGTATGTGTACTTGTACTTTCACTGTGTATGTGTACTTGTACTTTCACTGTGTATGTGTACTTGTACTTTCACTGTGTATGTGTACTTGTACTTTCACTGTGTGTATGTGTACTTGTACTTTCATTATGTATGTGTACTTGTACTTTCATTATGTATGTGTACTTGTACTTTCACTGTATGTGTACTTGTACTTTCGCTGTGTGTATGTGTACTTGTACTTTCACTGTGTGTATGTGTACTTTTACTTTTACAGTGTGTATGTGTACTTGTACTTTCACTGTGTATGTGTACTTGTACTTTCACTGTGTATGTGTACTTGTACTTTCACTGTGTGTATGTGTACTTGTACTTCATTATGTATGTACTTGTACTTTATGTATGTGTACTTGTACTTTCATTGTATGTGTACTTGTACTTTCACTGTATGTGTACTTGTACTTTCGCTGATGTGACTTGACTTTCACTTTTTATGTGACTTGTACTTTCACTGTGTGTATGTGTACTTTTACTTTTACAGTGTGTATGTGTACTTGTACTTTCACTGTATGTGTACTTATACTTTCACTGTATGTGTACTTATACTTTCGCTGTGTGTGTATGTGTACTTGTACTTTCACTGTGTGTATGTGTACTTTTACTTTCACTGTATGTGTACTTATACTTTCACTGTATGTGTACTTATACTTTCACTGTGTGTATGTGTACTTGTACTTTCACTGTGTGTATGTGTACTTGTACTTTCACTGTATGTGTACTTATACTTTCACTGTATGTGTACTTATACTTTCACTGTATGTGTACTTATACTTTCGCTGTGTGTGTATGTGTACTTGTACTTTCGCTGTGTATGTGTACTTGTACTTTCACTGTGTGTGTGTGTGTGTGTGAATGTCAGGGATCCTGGCCAGCAGCAGAGGTCTTGAATGAATGATGGTGAATGTGTTTGTTTGGAGTCATTCAGTGCAGACGACCTGGACCAAACACTGCTGCTTCCCACTACCATTACCACACACTACACTTATTACCATTGACTTCACATTCCATGACTCACTACTCTTGGTGTGTTGTGACCCATGTGATTGGACCACGAGCTCTTGATGTGTGACGTGTGACCTCTGTGTGTGACCACGTAGTGACCTCTGTGTGTGACCACGTAGTGACCTCTGTGTGTGACCACGTAGTGACCTCTGTGTGTGACCACGTAGTGACTGACCTCTGTGTGTGACCACGTATGACTGACCTCTGTGTGTGACCACGTAGTGACTCTCTGTGTGTGACCACGTAGTGACCTCTGTGTGTGACCACGTAGTGACCTCTGTGTGTGACCACGTAGTGACCTCTGTGTGTGACCACGTAGTGACCTCTGTGTGTGACCACGTAGTGACCTCTGTGTAACCACGTAGTGACCTCTCTGTGTGACCACGTAGTGACCTCTGTGTGTATGTTGTCACCACGTACCTTTGATGAATTTCGAGTCTTTCTACTTTCGGAGCCCGGCTATGGGCCAGGCTCGTCTGGTGCTAGCCTGGTCAACCAGGTTGTTGCTGGCCCGATGCCTCACATATCCGTCACAGCCTGGTTGATCTGGCACCTGGTGAAGATACTTGTCCAGTTTCCTCTTGAAGGCTTCTACACTTGTTCCAGCAGTGTTTCTGATATCTTCTGGTAAGATGTTGAATAGTCTGGGACCCCAGATGTTGATACAGTGTTCCCTTATTGTGCCCACCGTACCCCAGCTTTTTACTGGGTTTATTTTGCACTTCCATATCTCTCACTCCAGTATGTTGTGGTACCCTCCCCTGTCTGCCTGCCTATAAATACCTCTTCCCCCGTCTTTGTGTGTTAGTGTGACTTTGTAAATGGTCCAAGTCGGGCCGAAACGTCGTCGTAAGCTCCTCTCTTTTATATGTGCGGGTTGTGTGTGTACAGTGTACAGATTTGGGACCAGGCCCTCGAGTACTTTCCAGGTATATATTAGCATGTATCTCTTCTCTCCAGTTAGTACATGTTCAAGAATTTAAGGTGTTACCAGTACTTTAAATGCTATACTGGCTGTGTGCGAGCAGGTCCAGCTGTGATATATGTGGTGCCCTGGACGGGGCCGTCAACACTGACCAATATTCCACCTGGGGAGCACTAGTGATGTGACGTAGTGACCTCTTAGTATAAATGTCACAATATGAACATGTGTGAACCTTCTCGACTATGTACAACCATGGTGGTTGTACATAGTTCAGTATTACCCTAAACTCTATGCTGAGAGACTTTCTGGTGAAGTTCCTGAAGGCTCATCAGTGTTGTCAACACTCATCACTACCATGGTTGTGGTCCTGAAGGCTCATCAGTGTTGTCAACCCTCACCACTACCATGGTTGTGGTCCTGAAGGCTCATCAGTGTTGTCAACCCTCACCACTACCATGGTTGTGGTCCTGAAGGCTCATCAGTGTTGTCAACCCTCACCACTACCATGGTTGTGGTCCTGAAGGCTCATCAGTGTTGTCAACCCTCACCACTACCATGGTTGTGGTCCTGAAGGCTCATCAGTGTTGTCAACCCTCATCACTACCATGGTTGTGGTCCTGAAGGCTCATCAGTGTTGTCAACCCTCACCACTACCATGGTTGTGGTCCTGAAGGCTCATCAGTGTTGTCAACCCTCACCACTACCATGGTTGTGGTCCTGAAGGCTCATCAGTGTTGTCAACCCTCACCACTACCATGGTTGTGGTCCTGAAGGCTCATCAGTGTTGTCAACCCTCACCACTACCATGGTTGTGGTCCTGAAGGCTCATCAGTGTTGTCAACCCTCACCACTACCATGGTTGTGGTCCTGAAGGCTCATCAGTGTTGTCAACCCTCACCACTACCATGGTTGTGGTCCTGAAGGCTCATCAGTGTTGTCAACCCTCACCACTACCATGGTTGTGGTCCTGAAGGCTCATCAGTGTTGTCAACCCTCACCACTACCATGGTTGTGGTCCTGAAGGCTCATCAGTGTTGTCAACCCTCACCACTACCATGGTTGTGGTCCTGAAGGCTCATCAGTGTTGTCAACCCTCACTCACTACCATGGTTGTGGTCCTGAAGGCTCATCAGTGTTGTCAACCCTCACCACTACCATGGTTGTGGTCCTGAAGGCTCATCAGTGTTGTCAACCCTCACCACTACCATGGTTGTGGTCCTGAAGGCTCATCAGTGTTGTCAACCCTCACCACTACCATGGTTGTGGTCCTGAAGGCTCATCAGTGTTGTCAACCCTCACCACTACCATGGTTGTGGTCCTGAAGGCTCATCAGTGTTGTCAACCCTCACCACTACCATGGTTGTGGTCCTGAAGGCTCATCAGTGTTGTCAACCCTCACCACTACCATGGTTGTGGTCCTGAAGGCTCATCAGTGTTGTCAACCCCACCACTACCATGGTTGTGGTCCTGAAGGCTCATCAGTGTTGTCAACCTCACACTACCATGGTTGTGGTCCTGAAGGCTCATCAGTGTTGTCAACCTCACCACTACCATGGTTGTGGTCTGAAGGCTCATCAGTGTTGTCAACCTCACCACTACCATGGTTGTGGTCCTGAAGGCTCATCAGTGTTGTCAACCCTCACCACTACCATGGTTGTGGTCCTGAAGGCTCATCAGTGTTGTCAACCCTCACACTACCATGGTTGTGGTCCTGAAGGCTCATCAGTGTTGTCAACCCTCACCACTACCATGGTTGTGGTCCTGAAGGTCATCAGTGTTGTCAACCCTCACCACTACCATGGTTGTGGTCCTGAAGGCTCATCAGTGTTGTCAACCCTCACCACTACCATGGTTGTGGTCCTGAAGGCTCATCAGTGTTGTCAACCCTCACCACTACCATGGTTGTGGTCCTGAAGGCTCATCAGTGTTGTCAACCTCACCACTACCATGGTTGTGGTCCTGAAGGCTCATCAGTGTTGTCAACCCTCACCACTACCATGGTTGTGGTCCTGAAGGCTCATCAGTGTTGTCAACCTCACCACTACCATGGTTGTGGTCCTGAAGGCTCATCAGTGTTGTCAACCCTCACCACTACCATGGTTGTGGTCCTGAAGGCTCATCAGTGTTGTCAACCCTCACCACTACCATGGTTGTGGTCCTGAAGGCTCATCAGTGTTGTCAACCCTCACCACTACCATGGTTGTGGTCCTGAAGGCTCATCAGTGTTGTCAACCCTCACCACTACCATGGTTGTGGTCCTGAAGCTCATCAGTGTTGTCAACCTCACCACTACCATGGTTGGTCCTGAAGCTCACAGTGTTGTCAACCTCACCACTACCATGGTTGTGGTCTGAGCATCAGTGTTGTCACCCACCACTACATGGTTGTGGTCCTGAGTCATCAGTGTTGTCAACCTCACCATACTGGTTGTGGTCCTGAAGCTCATCAGTGTTGCAACCCCACCACTACCATGGTTGTGGTCCTGAAGGCTCATCAGTGTTGTCAACCCTCACACTACATGGTTGTGGTCCTGAAGGTCATCAGTGTTGTCAACCCTCACACTACCATGGTTGTGGTCCTGAGCTCATCAGTGTTGTCACCTCACCACTACCATGGTTGTGGTCCTGAAGGCATCAGTGTTGTCAACCTCACCACTACCATGGTTGTGGTCCTGAAGGTCATCAGTGTTGTCAACCACCACTACCATGGTTGTGGTCCTGAAGGCTCATCAGTGTTGTCAACCCTCACCACTACCATGGTTGTGGTCCTGAAGTCATCAGTGTTGTCAACCTCACCACTACCATGGTTGTGGTCCTGAAGGCTCATCAGTGTTGTCAACCTCACCACTACCATGTTGTGGTCCTGAACTCATCAGTGTTGTCAACCACCACTACCATGGTTGTGGTCCTGAAGGTCATCAGTGTTGTCAACCCTCACACTACCATGGTTGTGGTCTGAAGGCTCATCAGTGTTGTCAACCTCACCACTACCATGGTTGTGGTCCTGAAGGCTCATCAGTGTTGTCAACCTCACACTACCATGGTTGTGGTCTGAGCTCATCAGTGTTGTCAACCCTCACCACTACCATGGTTGTGGTCTGAAGGCTCATCAGTGTTGTCAACCCTCACACTACCATGGTTGTGGTCCTGAGGTCATCAGTGTTGTCAACCTCACCACTACCATGGTTGTGGTCCTGAAGGCTCATCAGTGTTGTCAACCCTCACACTACCATGGTTGTGGTCCTGAAGGTCATCAGTGTTGTCAACCTCACCACTACCATGGTTGTGGTCCTGAAGGCTCATCAGTGTTGTCAACCTCACACTACCATGGTTGTGGTCCTGAAGCTCATCAGTGTTGTCAACCCTCACCACTACCATGGTTGTGGTCCTGAGCTCATCAGTGTTGTCAACCCTCACACTACCATGGTGTCCTGAAGGCTCATCATGTTTCAACCTCACCACTACCATGGTTGTGGTCCTGAGGCTCATCAGTGTTGTCAACCTCACCACTACCATGGTTGTGTCCTGAAGGCTCATAGTGTTGTCAACCTCACACTACCATGGTTGTGGTCCTGAACTCATCAGTGTTGTCAACCCTCACCACTACCATGGTTGTGGTCTGAAGTCATCAGTGTTGTCAACCTCACACTACCATGGTTGTGGTCCTGAAGTCATCAGTGTTGTCACCTCACACTACCATGGTTGGTCCTGAAGGCTCATCAGTGTTGTCAACCCTCACCACTACATGGTTGTGGTCCTGAAGGTCATCAGTGTTGTCAACCCACCACTACCATGGTTGGGTCTGAAGGCTCATCATGTTGTCAACCCCACCACTACCATGGTTGTGGTCTGAAGGTCATCGTGTTGTCAACCCCACCACTACCATGGTTGTGTCCTGAAGGTCATCAGTGTTGTCAACCTCACCACTACCAGGTTGTGGTCTGAAGGTCATCAGTGTTGTCAACCCTCACCACTACCATGGTTGTGGTCTGAAGGTCATCAGTGTTGTCACCTCACCACTACCATGGTTGTGTCTGAAGGCTCATCAGTGTTGTCAACCCTCACCACTACCATGGTTGTGTCCTGAAGCTCATCAGTGTTGTCAACCTCACACTACCATGGTTGGGTCCTGAAGCTCATCAGTGTTGTCAACCCTCACCACTACCATGGTTGTGGTCCTGAAGGTCATCAGTGTTGTAACCCTCACACTACCATGGTTGTGGTCCTGAAGGTCATCAGTGTTGTCAACCCTCACACTACCATGGTTGTGGTCCTGAAGGCTCATCAGTGTTGTCAACCTCACCACTACCATGGTTGTGTCCTGAAGGCTCATCAGTGTTGTCAACCTCACACTACCATGGTTGTGGTCCTGAAGGCTCATCAGTGTTGTCAACCCTCATCACTACCATGGTTGTGATCCTGAAGGCTCATCAGTGTTGTCAACCCTCACCACTACCATGGTTGTGGTCCTGAAGGCTCATCAGTGTTGTCAACCCTCATCACTACCATGGTTGGGGATCCTGAAGGCTCATCAGTGTTGTCAACCCTCACCACTACCATGGTTGTGGTCCTGAAGGCTCATCAGTGTTGTCAACCCTCATCACTACCATGGTTGTGATCCTGAAGGCTCATCAGTGTTGTCAACCCTCACCACTACCATGGTTGTGATCCTGAAGGCTCATCAGTGTTGTCAACCCTCATCACTACCATGGTTGTGGTCCTGAAGGCTCATCAGTGTTGTCAACCCTCACCACTACCATGGTTGTGGTCCTGAAGGCTCATCAGTGTTGTCAACCCTCATCACTACCATGGTTGTGATCCTGAAGGCTCATCAGTGTTGTCAACCCTCATCACTACCATGGTTGTGGTCCTGAAGGTTCATCAGTGTTGTCAACCCTCACCACTACCATGGTTGTGGTCCCTGGGCTTCATGTTTCTATACACCATGGTTGTCCAACTCTCATTTGTCAACTCTCAATCTCAGTGTGTTGGGTGTGTTAATCACTACCATTTTGTCCTAGGTCACATGTCTATTAACACTACCTGTTGTATTATGTCATTGTGTGTGTTGTTGTGTTAGTACCATTTTGTCCTAGGCACATGTCTATTAGACACTAGGCCTGTTGTATGTATGTATGTGTGTGTGTGTGTGTGTGTTAGTTACCATTTTGTCCTAGGCACATGTCTATTAGACACTAGGCCTGTTGTATGTATGTATGTGTGTGTGTGTGTGTGTGTTAGTTACCATTTTGTCCTAGGCACATGTCTATTAGACACTAGGCCTGTTGTATGTATGTATTGTGTGTGTGTGTGTGTTTAAGTTCATATTTGTCCTAGGCACATGTCTATTAGACACTAGGCCTGTGTATGTATGTATGTGTGTGTGTGTGTGTGTGTTAGTTACTCATTTTGTCCTAGGCACATGTCTATTTGACACTAGCCTGTTGTATGTATGTGTGTGTGTGTGTGTTAGTTACCATTTTGTCCTAGGCACATGTCTATTAGACACTAGGCCTGTTGTGTGTGTGTGTGTGTGTGTGTGTGTGTGTAAGGAAACACTTCGAAATGTTTCGGCCCCGCCGGGAATTGAACCCGGGCCCTCCGTGCGTAAAGCAACAGCGCTAGCCACCATGCCATCGGGGCGTGTACGTGTGTGTGTGTGTGTGTGTGTGTGTGTGTGTGTGTGTGTGTGTGACACTGACATAGGCCCAGTATTGATCCTAAGCGAGAAGTGCTAATACCCTGACCAACCCCCCGCCCTACCCCCCCCCCCCACACATACAGGGGAAAAAACCACCACCACCAGGGGGGGGGGGGAAGGCAAAGTTTAATGGCACAAGGAAGGAGAGAGAAACACAGGGGATAAAAGAAGACTTTTTTTTCCCCTTCCCTCTTCCTCCTTCCTCCTCCTTGTTGCGTCTTAAAACGCACGCACGCACGCACGCACGCACGCACGCACGCACACACACACACACACACACACACACACACACACACACACACACACACACACACACACACACACACACACACACACATCTACCCACCTACCTATTAGCGATCAGCGAAGAGGCAGGGCCAGGAGGTGTGACTCGACCCCCTGCAAGCCCATATAGGTGAGTACACAGACACTGCCACCTGTGTGGCTGTATTAACATATCTCACCTTGTTTGTAGGTGCTCACACCCTAATTGTCTTCCTGCACTTTTCTCTCGCTCTTGACCTTAAACTTTAGTGGTCTTAACTTGACCCTTGTCTTGACCTTATTGACCACTTCCTAATGTTACTTTGTCTTGAAGTCTACTGCTGGTGTATATTGAAGGTCAGTGTTGTACCAGACCACTGAAGGTCACAGTGTTGTTGTACCAGACCACTGAAGGTCACAGTGTTGTTGTACCAGACCACTGAAAGTCACAGTGTTGTTGTACTAGACCACTGAAGGTCACAGTGTTGTTGTACCAGACCACTGAAGGTCACAGTGTTGTTGTACCAGACCACTGAAGGTCACAGTGTTGTACCAGACCACTGAAGGTCACAGTGTTGTACCAGACCACTGAAGGTCACAGTGTTGTTGTACCAGACCACTGAAGGTCACAGTGTTGTTGTACCAGACCACTGAAGGTCACAGTGTTGTTGTACCAGACCACTGAAGGTCAGTGTTGTTGTACCAGACCACTGCAGGTCACAGTGTTGTACCAGACCACTGCAGGTCACAGTGTTGTACCAGACCACTGACGGTCACAGTGTTGTTGTACCAGACCACTGAAGGTCAGTGTTGTTGTACCAGACCACTGAAGGTCACAGTGTTGTACCAGACCACTGAAGGTCACAGTGTTGTTGTACCAGACCACTGAAGGTCACAGTGTTGTTGTACCAGACCACTGAAGGTCACAGTGTTGTTGTACCAGACCACTGAAGGTCACAGTGTTGTTGTACCAGACCACTGAAGGTCACAGTGTTGTTGTACCAGACCACTGAAGGTCACAGTGTTGTTGTACCAGACCACTGAAGGTCACAGTGTTGTTGTACCAGACCACTGAAGGTCACAGTGTTGTTGTACCAGACCATGAAGGTCACAGTTGTTGTACCAGACCACTGAAGGTCACAGTGTTGTTGTACCAGACCACTGAAGGTCACAGTGTTGTACCAGACCACTGAAGGTCACAGTGTTGTTGTACCAGACCACTGAAGGTCACAGTGTTGTTGTACCAGACCACTGAAGGTCACAGTGTTGTTGTACCAGACCACTGAAGGTCACAGTGTTGTTGTACCAGACCACTGAAGGTCACAGTGTTGTTGTACCAGACCAGTGAAGGTCACATTGTTGTACCAGACCACTGAAGGTCACGGTGTTGTTGTACCAGACCACTGAAGGTCACAGTGTTGTTGTACCAGACCACTGAAGGTCACAGTGTTGTACCAGACCACTGAAGGTCACAGTGTTGTTGTACCAGACCACTGAAGGTCACAGTGTTGTTGTACCAGACCACTGAAGGTCACAGTGTTGTTGTACCAGACCACTGCAGGTCACAGTGTATTATACCAGACCTACCTGGGGTACAGTAAGGGCCACTTGGGGTACAGTAGGAGCTTCCTGGGGTACATTATGGGCTACGTAGGGTACAGTAGGATCTGCCTGGGGTCTAGTAGGGGCTACGTGGCACAGTAGGGCTCACCTGGGGTCTAATAAGGGTCTGGGTCCTAATTGGACTACCTTTGACCTAAAATATAATGAAAGGTCAGGGGTGTTGAACTTTGCGTGTGTTGGGGAGGCAGCGTTATGAAGCCCCATCCCACGTTGCTGCATTTCACCCCACTGTTTCACCCCACCCCTCCTTCCTGCTCCAAACCCGACCTTGCGGCACCCCGCCCCAGCTCGTTACACCCCACCCTGCTGAACCCCATCCACTCGTAACTTGACCATCACATAAACACCTACCTATGACCTTCCTTATTGACATTACCAGTGAGTGAGAGAGAGAGAGAGAGAGAGAGAGAGAGAGAGAGAGAGAGAGAGAGAGAGAGAAAGTGAATGAGCATAAAGATATGAATAAAGTTAATGTTGCCTCCTTTATCTGTGAGAGAACGTTTACTGTGGGAGAATGTGTATTATGAGAACGTTTACTGTGGGAGAATGTGTATTATGAGAACGTTTACTGTGGGAGAATGTGTATTATGAGAACGTTTACTGTGGGAGAATGTGTATTATGAGAACGTTTACTGTGGGAGAATGTGTATTATGAGAACGTTTACTGTGGGAGAATGTGTATTATGAGAACGTTTACTGTGGGAGTGTTTATTAGTCATTACTTTGAATGTTTATTCTGTTGTTACTGTGGGAGAATGTTTGAGAGAACGTTTACTGTGGGAGAATGTTTAGTGTGAGAGAACGTTTTGTGTGTGATGTTTACTGTGGGAGAACGTTTACAATAAGACGTTGAACGATGGATGTTTTTTCCTTACTTTTTGTTGTTCAGTGATGGTACAAGTTTTGTTGTTCAGTGATGGTACAAGTTTTGTTGTTCAGTGATGGTACAAGTTTTGTTGTTCAGTGATGGTAAGTTTTGTTGTTCAGTGATGGTAAGTTTCTAAAAGTTTTGTTGTCAGATGGATGTTTTCATGTACTTTTGTTGTTCAGTGATGGTACAAGTTTTGTTGTTCAGTGATGGTACAAGTTTTGTTGTTCAGTGATGGTACAAGTTTTGTTGTTCAGTGATGGTACAAGTTTTGTTGTTCAGTGATGGTACAAGTTTTGTTCCTCAGTGATGGTACAAGTTATGTTGTTCAGTGATGGTACAACGTTTTGTTCTCAGTGATGGTACAAGTTTTGTTGTTCAGTGATGGTACAAGTTTTGTTCTTCAGTGATGGTACAAGTTTTGTTGTTCAGTGATGGTACAAGTTTTGTTGTTCAGTGATGGTACAAGTTTTGTTCCTCAGTGATGGTACAAGTTATGTTGTTCAGTGATGGTACAAGTTTTGTTGTTCAGTGATGGTACAAGTTTTGTTGTTCAGTGATGGTACAAGTTTTGTTCCTCAGTGATGGTACAAGTTTTGTTCCTCAGTGATGGTACAAGTTTTGTTCCTCAGTGATGGTACAAGTTTTGTTCCTCAGTGATGGTACAAGTTTTGTTGTTCAGTGATGGTAAAAGTTTTGTTGTTCAGTGATGGTACAAGTTGTGTTGTTCAGTGATGGTACAAGTTGTGTTGTTCAGTGATGGTACAAGTTTTGTTGTTCAGTGATGGTACAAGTTTTGTTGTTCAGTGATGGTACAAGTTTTGTTGTTCAGTGATGGTACAAGTTTTGTTGTTCAGTGATGGTACAAGTTTTGTTGTTCAGTGATGGTACAAGTTTTGTTGTTCAGTGATGGTACCAAGTTTTGTTTTTCAGTGATGGTACAAGTTTTGTTCAGTGATGGTACAAGTTTTGTTCCTCAGTGATGGTACAAGTTTTGTTGCTCAGTGATGGTACAAGTTTTGTTCAGTGATGGTACAAGTTTTGTTCCTCAGTGATGGTAAAAGTTTTGTTGTTCAGTGATGGTAAAAGTTTTGTTGTTCAGTGATGGTACAAGTTTTGTTGTTCAGTGATGGTACAAGTTTTGTTGTTCAGTGATGGTACAAGTTGTGTTGTTCAGTGATGGTACAAGTTGTGTTGTTCAGTGATGGTACAAGTTGTGTTGTTCAGTGATGGTACAAGTTGTGTTGTTCAGTGATGGTACAAGTTGTGTTGTTCAGTGATGGTACAAGTTGTGTTTTCTGATTACAAGTTAGTCGATTGATAAATAATAATACAAAAGTCTGGAAGTATTCAGGAGGTAGAAGTGGTGAGAGGAGGGAGAGACAGACAGTTTTGGTGCAGTGGTGGCGATGATAAGTCTGTGATGTATAGTATAGTTGTTGGTAACAAGTGTTTGTTAGTGATGGTACAAGTGTGTGGTGTTAGGTAGTAGTCTTGGTTGTGGAACAGCAGTGGTTGGTGTTAGTAGTAGTCCTATTGTGGTAACAAGTGGTTGTGGTGTTAGTAGTAGTCTTGGTTGTGGCAACAGCAGTGGTTGTGGTGTTAGAGTAGTCTTAGTTGTGGCAACAACAGTGGTGTGGTGTTGTAGTAGTCTTGGTTGTGGTAACACAGTGGTGTGGTGTTAGTAGAGTCTGGTGGAACACATGGTTGTGGTTGGTAGCAGTCCATTACTGCGACCTGTGGCGGTTAGTAGGTCGTCACAACGCAGGTTGGTTAGTAGTAGTCTTGGTTGTGGTAACAGCAGTGGTTGTGGTGTTAGTAGTAGTCTTGGTTGTGGTAACAGCAGTGGTTGTGGTGTTAGTAGTAGTCTTGGTTGTGGTAACAACAGTGGTTGTGGTGTTAGTAGTAGTCTTGGTTGTGGTAACAGCAGTGGTTGTGGTGTTAGTAGTAGTCTTGGTTGTGGTAACAACAGTGGTTGTGGTGTTGGTAGTAGTCTTGGTTGTGGTAACAGCAGTGGTTGTGGTGTTGGTAGTCGTGGTAGTAGCAATGGTTGTGGTCACTGGCGCCGCCACCACCACTAGCACCTGGCAGGTTAGTGGCGTCACAGACCAGGTGAACTTGGGTCACCAGCGGACTCTTCCATATTCACGACTCTCCAGCCCCCTGCTAAATGTCAGAGGTGGGTGGGCAGATGCAATACACCCACCCACCCGACCACCCACCCACCCTGACGTTCGGGAATGCGCTTGGAATCTTCCACGGGAGTTAATGAGTTTGCCAGTGCTGGGGTGAGGGTGTGAAGCAGGTGTGTTGGGGTGGGTGGGGGAGAGGGAGGTGTGAAGGAATCAGGGATAACGTGGTGGAGAGGGGGGGGTGCTTACGGCCAGGCACGAGGAAGGAAGGGAGGGGGCAAGGCACGAGGGAGGGGGAGGGGGCAAGGCACGAGGGAGGGAGGGAGGGGGCAAGGCACGAGGGAGGAAGGGAGGGGGCAAGGCACGAGGGAGGAAAGGAGGCAGCACGAGGGAGGAAGGGGAGGTGGTAAGGCACGAGGAAGGAAGGAGGGGAAAGGCATACGGAGGAAGAAGGAGGGGGAAAGGCACGAGGGAGGAAGGGAGGAGGCAAGGCACGAGGAAGGAAGGGGGGCAAGGCACGAGGAGGAAGGGGGGGGCAAGGCACGAGGAAGGAAGGGGAGGGGGCAGGCAAAGAGGGAGGAAGAGGAGGGGGCAAGACACGAGGAGGAAGGGGGGGGCAAGGCACGAGGAAGGAAGGGAGGGGCAAGGCACGAGGAAGGAAGGGGGGGCAAGGCACGAGGGAGGAAGGAGGGGCAAGGCACGAGGAAGGAAGAGGAGGGGGCAAGGCACGAGGGAGGAAGGGAGGGGGAAGGCACGAGGAAGGAAGGGGAGGGGAAAGGCACGAGGGAGGAAGGAGGGGCAAGGCACGAGGAAGGAAGGAGGGGGAAAGGCACGAGGGAGGAAGGAGGGGGCAAGGCACGAGGAAGGAAGGAGGAGGGAAAGGCACGAGGAAGGAAGGGAGGGGGAAAGGCACGAGGAAGGAAGGGGAGGGAAAGGCACGAGGGAGGAAGAGGAGGAGGCAAGGCACGAGGAAGGAAGGGAGTGGGCAAGGCACGAGGAGGAAGGAGGGGGCAAGGCACGAGGAAGGAAGGAGGGGAAGGCACGAGGGAGGAAGAGGAGGGGCAAGGCACGAGGGAGGAAGGAGGGGGCAAGGCACGAGGAAGGAAGGAGGGGCAAGGCACGAGGAAGGAAAGGGAGGGGAAGGCACGAGGGAGGAAGAGGAGGGGGCAAGGCACGAGGAAGGAAGGGGAGGGCAAGGCACGAGGAGGAAGGAGGGGCAAGGCACGAGGAGGAAGGAGGGGCAAGGCACGAGGAAGGAAGGAGGGGGCAAGGCACGAGGAAGGAAGGAGGGGGCAAGCACGAGGAAGGAAGGAGGGGGCAAGGCACGAGGGAGGAAGGAGGGGGCAAGGACGAGGGAGGAAGGAGGGGCAAGGCACGAGGAAGGAAGGGAGGGGCAAGGCACGAGGAGGAAGAGGAGGGGGCAAGGCACGAGGGAGGAAGGGGGGCATGGCACGAGGGAGGAAGGAGGGGCAAGGCACGAGGGAGGAAGGGGAGGGGCAAGCACGAGGGAGGAAGGGGAGGGCAAGGCACGAGGGAGGAAGGGGAGGTTCAAGGCACGAGGGAGGAAGGGGAGGGGCAAGGCACGAGGAAGGAAGGAGGGGCAAGGCACGAGGAAGGAAGGGAGGGGGCAAGGCACGAGGGAGGAAGGGGAAGGGGCAAGGCACGAGGGAGGAAGGGGATTGGGCAAGGCACGAGGGAGGAAGGAGGGGCAAGGCACGAGGAAGGAAGGAGGGGCAAGGCACGAGGAAGAAAGGGAGGGGGCAAGCACGAGGGAGGAAGGAGGGGGCAAGGAACGAGGAGGAAGGAGGAGGGCAAGGCACGAGGAAGGAGGGAGGGCAAGGCACGAGGAAGGAAGGAGGGGCAAGGCACGAGGGAGGAAGGAGGGGGCAAGGCACGAGGGAGGAAGGAGGGGGCAAGGCACGAGGAAGGAAGGGAGGGGGCAAGGCACGAGGGAGGAAGGGAGGGGGCAAGGCACGAGGGAGGAAGGGAGGGGCAAGGCACGAGGGAGGAAGGAGGAGGGCAAGGCACGAGGGAGGAAGGAGGGGCAAGGCACGAGGGAGGAAGGAGGGGGCAAGGCACGAGGAGGAAGGGAGGGGCAAGCACGAGGAGGAAGGGAGGGGGCAAGGCACGAGGGAGGAAGGGAGGGGGCAATGCACGAGGGAGGAAGGAGGGCAGGCACGAGGAGGAAGGAGGAGGGCAAGTTACGAGGAGGAAGGAGGAGGGCAAGGCACGAGGAGGAAGGGAGGAGGGCAAGGCACGAGGGAGGAAGGGAGGGGCAAGCACGAGGGAGGAAGGGAGGGCAAGGCACGAGGAAGGAAGGGAGGGGGCAAGGCACGAGGAGGAAGGAGGGGGCAAGGCAGAGGGAGGAAGGGAGGGGCAAGGCACGAGGGAGGAAGGGAGGGGCAAGGAACGAGGGAGGAAGGGAGGGGGCAAGGCACGAGGAAGGAAGGAGGGGCAAGGCAGAGGAAGGAAGGAGGGGCAAGGCACGAGGGAGGAAGGGAGGGGCAAGGCACGAGGGAGGAAGGAGGGGGCAAGGCACGAGGAAGGAAGGGGAGGGGGCAAGGCACGAGGGAGGAAGGGGAGGGGGCAAGGCACGAGGGAGGAAGGGAGGGGGCAAGGCACGAGGGAGGAAGGGGAGGGGGCAAGGCACGAGGGAGGAAGGGGAGGGCAAGGCACGAGGGAGGAAGGAGGGGCAAGGCACGAGGGAGGAAGGGAGGGGCAAGGCACGAGGGAGGAAGGGGAGAGGGGCAATGCACGAGGGAGGAAGGGAGGGGGCAAGGCACGAGGGAGGAAGGAGGGGGCAAGTTACGAGGGAGGAAGGAGGGGGCAAGGCACGAGGGAGGAAGGGGAGGGCAAGGCACGAGGGAGGAAGGAGGGGGCAAGGCACGAGGGAGGAAGGAGGGGGCAAGGCACGAGGAAGGAAGGGAGGGGCAAGGCACGAGGGAGGAAGGGAGGGGCAAGGCACGAGGGAGGAAGGGAGGGGGCATGGCACGAGGGAGGAAGGAGGGGGCAAGGCACGAGGGAGAAGGGAGGGGGCAAGGCACGAGGGAGGAAGGGGAGGGGGCAAGGCACGAGGGAGTGGAAGGAATACTTACGGGTGATTGTACTTGGGAGTTTTTCATGGGTTTTCCCTGGCTCCCTCGGCCTGTTACTATTATTGTAATGTAACAACATTCACAATGACTAGTTACCTATTTTGCTCTCTAGGCCTCTTGTTGATTGCTTGATCAACCAGGCTGTTGGCAGCCCACTGGGCCAGAGCTACCAGTAAAAAATAAAGGATGGATGTATAACCACCTCATTCATCCTTCCCTCTCCCTCACAATGCCACCCCGTGACACAGCAGCCTAGGGTGCTGTGTCACGGGGTGAGGTGTTGTGGACGCTCGTGTTCTATAATGATGTCACCTTCACTCATGACTAATTTAGGAAATATATTCCTATATCTTCGGTATTTTATCATATTTATCTTACTTCCTCTCGTTTATTTAGTTTCCTGCTATGTTCTCTTACCACCATTCTCTCTCTCTCTCTCTCTCTCTCTCTCTCTGGTCATAAATCACTGCATAACCAGAGACTTTTCCATGTAATTTATCATTTTAAAACATACGTCAACCTCTTTATATTCATGGTAAATAATTTTTTTTTATATTTTTATTTTATTTTAAATCAACATAATATACCATTTTACGAGCCTGTGTTAGAACATAATTATGTAAACAAAACCTAAATAAAAACTAATTAACTAAAGTGAAATATTATGTTTCATTGGTAAAATTTCAAAACATTTTTGAAGAGGGCCATGTATCAGTGTGTCATGCTGGCACCATGTATCAGTGAGTCATGCTGGCACCATGTATCAGTGTGTCATGCTGGCACCATGTATCAGTGAATCATGCTGGCACCATGTATCAGTGTCATGCTGGCACCATGTATCAGTGTGTCATGCTGGCACCATGTATCAGTGAGTCATGCTGGCACCATGTACCAGTGTGTTATGCTGGCACCATGTATCAGTGTGTCATGCTGGCACCATGTATCATGCTGGCACCATGTATCAGTGTGTCATGCTGGCACCATGTATCAGTGTGTCATGTTGGCACCATGTATCAGTGTCATGCTGGCACCATTGATCACCAGTCAAGGTGTGCACATATCTTACATCGCCGATTTTAAATTTCCTTTTCCAACTGCAGAAGCATTGCTGAGTGGGCAACCTTACTTTCTGCTCTAGTCGCTTATATGAATAAAAATGTGCATGTGTGTGTGTAGAAGAGTACACACACGTAGTGTATATATGAATGTGTGTACACGCTTTTGTGTAGGAGGTAGTACACGTATGTGTGTATAAGAGTATACACAGGCACGTGTGTGTGTGTGTGTTTGTAGGGGAGTATAGACACATGCAGTACATATAGGAATGTGTGCACACGCATTTATGTAAGAGTGTACACTGTTTAGGGGTATTCGCGTGCATGCTCGTATATGTACGATAATGATGAACAATAATGATCAAGTTTATTTCTAGAAAGTATGGTTTACACGTGTTTCAGAAATATAAAGTATGGTTTACACGTGTTTCAGAAATAGAAAGTATGGTTTACACGTGTTTCAGAAATAGAAAGTATGGTTTACACGTGTTTCAGAAATAGAAAGTATGGTTTACACGTGTTTCAGAAATAGAAAGTATGGTTTACGAGTTTCAGAAATAGAAAGTATGGTTTAAACGTGTTTCAGAAATATAAAGTATGAGTTAAACGTGTTTCAGAAATAGAAAGTATGGGTTAAACGTGTTTCAGAAATAGAAAGTGTGGGTTAAACGTGTTTCAGAAATAGAAAGTATGAGTTAAACATGTTTCAGAAATAGAAAGTATGGGTTAAACGTGTTTCAGAATTAGAAAGTATGGTTTACACGTGTTTCAGAAAAATATAAAAGTGACAATATTGAGATACTTTCTATAAAGTCCCTGGTTATAGAGAGCACATCACTCACCCTTAAAATAATCTCATGACTACTTACAACTGCTACTGGAATGTTTTGCAAGCAGTTGGAAGTTTTCATAAAACAATTTACTGTAACTTTTGTGACGGTTATTACAAATGTTGGTCAAACAAATACAACTATTGATCTAAATTTCAGGACAGAATAAACTGAAGGACCCGTAGACCTCATAGCATCTCTAGCAACACAGCCTATGCTATACGTATTAAAATCTACTCGGTTAATTCAAAATTAAAATCACCTGACGTAATTGTGAAGAATTAGACACATGTGCAACATCTGGGTTTCTTTATTTGTAGACGTTTCGCCATCCAGTGGCTTTATCAATACAAGGACATAATGTGAAGACTGTAGAAATATATACAAAGGATGAGGTGGTAGGAAGACTGTCGCTTATATACTTCGTCTGCTATACGTCCCTTATCTGACGCCAGTATATAAGCGACAGTCTTACTTCCTGTGCTTCACATTCTTCAAGACAACAGTGCTCTTCACCAACTCCAAGGCCTTGTATATAGTTCTATTTTCTTTACATTATGTCCTTGTATTGATAAAGGCACTGGATGGCGAAACGTCTACATCTTGCACACGTGTCTAATTATTCATCTTGTCGGTATTACGTACCATTCATGTACAAGATGTAATTATGTCAAGTTTATTAGGCGTGTAGGAGAGAATACATAATTATTTGTGTATGTACATAGGAGAGTATTTATATTTACATGTGTGTATTAAGGAAAACATACACATGCTTACGAGAGCATTCACACATTGGAGAGTATGCACACACACATATGCACATTGTGTACATATGCAGGAGAGTTTGCATGTGTATATAAACATTCACACACGTGCACAACTAATTATGTAATAATACCTCAGAACTTTGTAGACTATAGTAGACGGGCTAGTTTCAGCAATACAAGTCATTATACTGTACATGTATACGAACTTGAGACTATATATAAAAGCCTATATGTTCTTATCTCCCCAATGGAAATAGGTCACAGACTTTTGGTTTATCCTAGGTTCTCTAAACATATGCTGTTATGTATGATAATTATCATACATAGCAGCATATGTGTATTTGTGTATACCTGAATAAACTTACTTAGTGTTAAATAATCTTAATATCATATTATGTTATTTGTATAATTGCTATTACATAAGTATATGTCTACTGTTACAGTGGTAGAGACGTCTCGCTCACCTGTACTACTGGACCCCACACCCAAGCCTCAGCGTAAACTTATCCAGGCTCCCAGGTTCAACATCTCTGCTGAGGTACGAGTCATGATGGTCTGTCTGTTGTGTGTTCAAAATGGTATAAAATACCGACACGTTGATGAGGAAGACGCATCATGTACAGCACTCGGGTATATTGTTGACACGTGTCACCTACACGGTAGGCTTCTTCAGTCATATACAGGGTGAAGGCAGCAGAAATGACGGGGTAAAGATGATGTAATCAGTCCATCAACCTTGTAGAAACAGTTGGAGGTGGTCAGTCTCTTAATATGGAGAAGAGTTGAGCTCCATGGTCTGGAACAATATTGTACAAGAATGGTATACATGGTATACAATACCGACAAGATGAAATTAAGAGACTATGTGCAACATCTGGGTATCTTTATTGTAGAAGTTTCGCCATCCAGTGGCTTTATCAATACAAATTCTAGGACATAATTTTAATACAGTAGATAAAACCACTGGATGGCGAAACGTCTACAATAAAGATACCCAGATGTTGCACATGGAACAATATTGTTCCTCAGTCTGGAGAAGAGTTGAGCTCCATGGTCTGGAACAATATTGTTCCAGACCATGGAGTTCAACTCTTCTCCGGATTGAGGGACTGACCACCTCCAACTATTTCTACAAGGTTGATGGACTTATTACATCATCTTTATCTCGTTCCTTCTGCTGCCTTCACCCTAACTCCATTTGACTGAAGAAGCCTGCCATGGTAAGCAAAACGTTTCAACAATAAAGATAAGAGACTGTTGCACGTGTGTCTCACTCATATCCATAATGATTGTATGCAGTACTTTTCAATTTTAAAAATTCATTTTGTGTATGTACTTCCCATATACAGTGGTATCTCGGGATACGAACTTAATTTGTTCCAGAAGGCTGTTCCAGTGCCAATACCGAACAAATTTGTTCCCATAAGGAATAATGTAAATTAGATTAATCCGTTTCAGACCCCCAAAAATACACTTACAAAAGCACTATCCCACACTATCCTAGGCAATCCCCAATTATCTTAGGTTATCCCCCACTCTCCTAGGCTATCCCTCACTATCCTAAGCAATTTCACACTATCCTAGGCTATCCCCAATTATCTTAGGTTATCCCCCACTCTCCTAGGCTATCCCTCACTATCCTAAGCAATCTTACACTATCCTAGGCTATCCCCAATTATCTTAGGTTATCCTAGGCTATCCCTCACTCTCCTACATAAATGCACTTACATAGTAATTGTTCGAGTTTTGAGGTGTTCGTATCCTGAGGTACCACTGTACGTATTTACCTGAGTATAAGTCTGTGTTTTGTATATGTCACCCCACGACTTAACATAAATGCCATATTTTGTCATATACTGGACAGTATATCATGTATAAGTCAGTACTAGTGTTTTAAGGAATAGTACAACATTTGAGTATGGGAGTGCTGTTACGGATTATTGTGGAATACTATCATAAATTAGGAAGTTCAGAATATACTTATTCCTTGAGTGTGATTTATGTGTTTTCACGTTTTATATTTTTGCTTAATACACAAATACAGTGGTACCCCGACTTACGATGGTCCCCAAACACACCCTTTTATGTAAGTTGATTTTTTTAAATGCTTTTGTAAGTGTAATTTTGGGGGTCTAAAAGGACTAGTCTATTTTACATCATTTCTTATGGAGATAAATTTGTTTGGTAATGGCACTTGAACAGCATTCTGGAATGAAAAAATATCGTAAGTCGGGGTACCACTGTATATGTAAAAAATAAAATCCAGTGAAAACCAAACTTCATAATGTAGGTACGTACTGTGAAGTCACTGTATCAAGATGTAGAGGGGTGTCTACAAAATCCTTTTCTGATTTCAATTTTATTTCCCAGTGGTAACAATATGAAAATGTTGTTTTCTACATGTGATAGCTTACCTAATATGGGTAGTTTTTATGCAGTTTCATGGAAGGGATTCTGGCAAACTGGTTAGCTGGACTTGAGTCCTGAAGGTGGGAAGTGCAGTGCCTGCACTCGGGAGGGGGTGGAGATTTGTTGCAGTTTTTTAACTTTAGTGCAGGCACGCTTCTGGCAAGACAGTGATGGAGTGAATCATGATGAAAATGTTTCTTTTTAGTGATGGAGTGAATCATGATGAAAATGTTTCTTTTTTTTGGGTCGCCCTCCTGTGGTGGGAAACGGCCAATGTGTTAATAAAAAAAAATCATGGTTTGTCTAGTCTATGTAATCTCAACATTTGTACTTTGTGTCACATAACTCATCTAATAAATACATACTCCAGTTAATTTCACTTATTGGCCAACATATCCAGCATGACTTTAATGGTGCCATCATACATTTTAGCACGGAGTGTTTTAATGTCAGTTGTTGGTATCTGGAAAATATAATCTTTCACAAATGGCCACAAGAAATTTAAAGGCGTGATATCAGGGGAGCACGGGGAACATTTGATGGAGTCACTCCATCTACCAGTGAACTTCACTTCATGATTTCATTATCGTGCAGAGAACTGCATTTTTATATCTTGCATCACATTGTTGTGATAAAATTTTGAAATTGGGAAAGGACTTTCCATGTGATTTCACCTCGGAAATATTACACATGAATAAGTTAACCCCCTACTTCTTTTTTCTTAAAATTTTTGCATTATAAACCTCAGTCTACACAAGTATATACATACAGTACATCACTAATTTATTTTCAGTGACATTCATTGACCAAAGTTGTTCAGTGTGATGCATTGTGGGTTCCTTTTCCAGTGATACAGATCTATATATGTATGCAGATAATGATCAGCTATTTATAAAAAAATCTCTTATTGTTTAGGTCATAAATCAAGTTTAATGTATGCTGAGTATTTTAAAAACGTTAATTTAATGACTCATGAAATTGTAATGACACGATTGCAAACCATCCAACCACAGTATAGGTGGGGATTGAACTCGCAGCAAGTGAGTCGTAAAACTCCAGGCCTGGAGTTTTATGATTCACTTGCTGTGAGTTCATTTGCCACCCAAACCGTGGTTTGATTAATTTAATCAACAATATCATTTGGTTCAGGATGAGGAGGAGGATGACCTGAGTGATATTCCTCCATCAAGCCCACATTTGAGCAGCACCCCAGTTATAGGTACAGCAGTGCGGAGTCCCACACAAACCCCACAGTCAACACCATCTTCACCATGGTCACGGATGGGTGAGTGTCTTCAAACACATTTCTGGATGTATCGCTGGGAATATAAGCAAAGGTGTTGCTCTTATTGGATGTAAAATCTTGTTCTTTAGTAAAATTTTCAGATTCCTAAATTAACGTTTTATTCCATGTTAATAATATAATTGTAGGTAGTAGGTTGGTAGACAGCAACCACCCAGGGAGGTACTACCGTCCTGCCAAGTGAGTGTAAAACAAAAGCCTGTAATTGTTTTACATGATGGTAGGATTGCTGGTGTCTTTTTTCTGTCTCATAAACATGCAAGATTTCAGGTACATCTTGCTACTTCTACTTACACTTAGGTCACACTACACATTCATGTACAAGCATATACAGTGGACCCCCGAGTTTCGTAAAAACTTCACTCCTGAAGTCTGCTCAAGTGCCATTACCGAACGAATTTACTCCCTTAAGGAAAAATTTCACGTAGGTTAGTCTATTTCAGACCCCCAAAAATACACTTCCACAAGAACTTACAAAATTATACTTACATAATTGCACGATTTCCGGGGTATTCGTTAACCGAGGGTCCACTGTATATACACACCCCTCTGGGTTTTCTTCTATTTTCTTACTAGTTCTTGTTCTTATTTCCTCTTATCTCCATGGGGAAGTGGAACAGAATTCTTCCTCCGTAAGCCATGCGTGTCGTAAGAAGCGACTAAAATGCCAGGAGCAAGGGGCTAGTAACCCCTTCTCCTGTATATATTACTAAATGTAAAAGGGGAAACTTTCGTTTTTCATTTTGGGCCACCCCGCTTCGGTGGGAAGCGGCCAACGTGTTGAAAGAAAGAAAGAATAATATAATTAAAAAATGATCTTGGTGACATTTGTCAAGACTTTAATGGAAATAAACAAGAAAAAAAAAGTTGTTCCTCCACCATAAAATAAATTAATAACCTGTAATTTTGATATTGTATTGTATATCTATATAGATATCAGATATAAAACCATGAATTATACTAATCTTGATATATATTATTACAGTGTATTGTATTGTGATGCTATATTTAATATTTTCAGCCTTTGATTTGGCAAAATACGGCAACACAGGAACTCCCGAGCGTCGTCATTCCATTACACTGTGTGAGACGCCTTCACTGACCCACCAGTCCTCCACCTCCATCACTCCACCTTCCTCACTTCCACAGTCAAGAAATCCATCTGCTCCCAGCTCTCCAGCACATCAAGATTTTATCTCATCTACGTCTCAGACACAGAGAGACTTTTTATCCTCGGTAAGTCTGACATACACAAATTACTGGTAGGTATTCATGAATGTGATTTTCAAGTGCAATAGTGTACGGTGTTAAAGTTTTTTTTTTTTTCATAATTACAGTAAAATATTCAGTTACTGTAATTTACATGACTTAATACAGTGGACCCTTGGTTTTCGTGAGTCTTGGTTATCATAAATTTTGGTTATCGGCAACTTTTTCCGTCAAAATATAGCCTTGGCTTTCGTGTTTTCCCATGGATTTCGGCAGTGGTATGGAACATGTCCCAGTGGCCCTGCGCACACAAAGCCTGCCACAGACTCATTCAGCGCCTGTCTGCTATTATTTCTCGGCAAGTGAGCATCACACCCTGCATTCATATGAAACATTTCGCAATACAATACAGTAATCCAGTGTTTTTTGTGCTTGCAACTGCTAAATAAGCCACCTTGGCCCCAAAGAAAGCTCCTAGTGCCAGGCCTTTGGTAAAGAAGGTAAGAAACACGATAGAATTAAAGAAAGAAATCATAGCAAAGTACCAAAGTGGAGGAGGAAGAGAGAGGGAAGAATGTGCCTTCTTCAGTGATTTTACGATATGTACGATACTAAAGCAGCAGGAGTCGATAAAGGCATAGCGCCAGCCAGCAATAAAGTGTAGCATTAGCAGTGTAGCAAGTAAGTGATTAAGCGATAGAAAAAGGACAACACAAAACTTAACTCCTCCAGTGTTATTGGAGGTACAGTGGTACCCCGAGTTTCAAACTGCTCCCAACTCGAACAATTATGTAAGTGTATTATTGTAAGTGCTTTTGTATGTGTATTTTTGGGGGTCTGAAACGGACTAATCTAATTTACATTATTCCTTATGGGAACAAATTCATTCGGTAACGGCACTCGAACAGCCTTCTGGAACGAATAAAGTACGAAACTCAGGGTACCACTGTATATAGGGCCACTGACAACTCTGCTGCCGCCACCACCTCTATACGGCTTATGCTGCCAATGACCCTGATAATCCAACAACACCACCACCACCACTAGTCATACATAATGACATATTTTATTCATTCTAGAGTATATATCACGTTTCTATGTTATTAATATTGTTTATTATGTCATAGTAGATGAATTGTGATAGATAAATAAGCCATAGAGTTGATATTAGTGTCATATTCAAGCATTTTGTCCTGTCTCCAAACAGTAAACTCACCTCCCTCTCCCCTCCCCTGTCTTCCATACACCAACAAGAGTCTTCAATAAAGGTAAGTGTGATGTTAAATGTTTATTTATACATTTTATTAGTGTTTTATATTGATTTTGTCATTTTTTTTCTGTATGTAAATCTATATTTAATCTCTAAAAAAATTATTTTTTGTTAATACTTTTGGGTGTCTGGAACGGATTAATTGGATTTACATTATTTCTTATGGGGAAAATGGTTTTGGTTTTCGTGAATTTTGGTTTTCACCAGACTCTCTGGAACAGATTAATCATGAAAACCAAGGGTCCACTGTACCTGTAAATATGGTAAAATGAAAAGGTAGTTGTTAATATTATCAATTGATATTTCTCAACATTCCACACTGCATTGAGAAGATTTTAACAAGATGAACATGAGGACAACGTAACTTTTTTTTTTTTTTGTATCTGCTAAAAAAATAAATTTATTATTGCAGGCTCATTTCTCCACACGGCTCGACTGTCTGGCTCTCACTCTGGAGGAGGTGGTGCATATCCGTAATGTCCTGACCAAAGCTGATCTGGAGGCTCTTCCTCTTGACCTGACCATCAAGGAAGATATGGCCAAGGGAAAAATATGTTTCCTTTGCATGAAAACCAGATTTGGTTTCTTTGGTCCTCGAGGTACCAACTGCAGACTGTGTAAGAGAACAGTGTGTAAAAAGTGCATCTCAAAGGTAAGATATAGACTATATTTAATGCTCTGTGGCATTGTTATATATCTTAAGACTATACCATAAATATTTCCTCACCATAAGTACTGTAGTAAGACATAATGAAACAGCCACATGTGCTTCATCTTTTGTTCAGGGAACACTACCATATTTTTTTATGGTACAACACATTGAAACTTGTAAGGAACATGCCCAAATTTGTTAAGTTTAATTTAGAGGAGTTTTTTTTAGACATTTTTTAAGATGCTGTGTACAGCATCATTAGTTCAGTTTAGAATACGTAGATGATTTTTTTTTTTTAAATTTAATTATACACATTATTAGTACATGGTGAGTGACCTAATACATATTCACATTACATTATTTACTTAATTGCTTTATCAGATTTTACCTACCATGTTGCTTTTCAATGTGACAATATCACAAGAAGTAACCTGTTTTGCAGATGCGCATCCCAACAGAGCACTTCTCGAACATCCCAGTTCAGATGTTGACTCCTCAGGCATTGTCTCCCCGTGAGGACGAGGAAGATAACATATCGTTACCACGATCCATCCTCTCCAGACTTACGGTAATATTCTCCACCTATGACCTATGTACTGTATTTAATGCTAGCTTTATAGTCTCAAATTATCAAATAATACAATAAACTCTCAGTGAAATGGGATAATAGTGGAGTCTGGATGGCTGGTAAGGTCAGTTGTGTTGGATAGAGATGATCATTACAACAGATAGTTCTGTAACCAATTAACTGTATGTACTATTTTCAAATCGATATAGCTGATTTTGTCTTGTATTTCTGAAATCATTTAAATTGAGGGTTTACTGTAATGAGATTTTGAGCAAGTACTTGGTGTTGTTGATGACAATATTAGAAACTGTTTTACTACTTACTACATGTTCTGGTAGATCATTCAGTACACCGCACTATTATAAATAAATTCAAGGTACAGTATCACTTTTGTATTAGCTGTTTTTGTATAGGTGTTTAAAATTTTTTGTTGCTTTCATTTTGTTATTATCAAGAAATAAAGGAGTGCATCTAATCTGTCAGTTAGTGGAAAACAGAAACATCTAAAGCAGGTTAAAACAGAGTAATTTTAATCATCATTTTTTCCATGCATCCACCAAAAAAAAAATATTTCCCTGGGAACAAGGATGGGCATATATTATATAGTAGTATACAGTGGACCCCCGAGTTTCGGTCACCTCGGAAATCGAACAATTATGTAAGTTTAATATTGTAAGTGCTTTTGTATGTGTATTTTTTGGGGGTCTGAAAGGACTAATCTAATTTACATTTTTCCTTAAGGGAACAAATTTGTTCGGTAATGGCACTTGAACAGCCTTCTGGAATGAATTACGTATGACCGAAACTCGGGGGTCCACTGTATAGTGTTTCTCATTGCTATTAGAAACATAGTGAATAGTTTACTAAAGATTTATTGTATGGATGATTGGGGTGGTGGTACAATTTGTGTTTGTTTCAGTGCTAAATATGCATGGGTTATGTAGATGTACATAATTTTGAAGAAATACAAATATAAATTTAAAAAAATATTTAAACAATTGCTTGGATTGGGATAAAGCTGTATGGAAGATTGCTGTGTTACACGCTGTAAGAGGAAAATTTCACCAAAATTGATTGGTAACATATCTTTGTAACCCTGGACAAAACTATAACTTTCACAGGTGAGAGATGACCAAGCCACCTCGTTTTATCCACTTCCATATACAATACTGTAGTATGTTGCACTGTACTTGGTAGTATGTATACCATAATCTCTGCATACTAATAAGTCACAAACTAATAACAGCTAACAGAGCCCAAAATTCTTGTAAATTACTTCTGGAATTACTGTATTAAATAAAATGGAAAAAAAAAAACTTTTTTCTCTAGCACATGGTGTTATATTTTAAGATTTTTTGTAGTGAAATTATTATTTATGGAATGCTTCACATAATCATATTTACACTCATTTACATTTTAAATAAACTAAATAATTAGGATATTACTGGAGTGAAAATATTCATACATACAATATATAATTTTTTTTAACCCTTTCTCCTGTTAAAAAGAAACTTTCATTTTTCTTTTTGGGTCACCCTGTCTTGGTGGGATACGGCTGGTTTGTTGAAAGATGATGATGATACAGTGAACCCTCGGTTTTCATGTATCTCCGTTTTCGCCGATTTCAGTTTTCGCGCACTTTTTTTATGGAAATATTGGCTCTGCCAATATTTCCAATATTTTCTGTTTTCGTCGATGGTACGGAACCTGTCCAGTGCCCAGTGCGCATACAAAGCCCGCAAGCCCGCCTCCCACACACATTCTCAGGCAGTGTAGCATTATTTCTGGTTGAGTGAACATTATCCTGCAAGTTCATACAAAACATTTCTCAACAATCCATTGTTTTTGGCCCTTGATTATTGTGTGTGACTGCTAAATTAGCCACCATGGGCCCAAAGAAAGCTCCTAGTGCCCATCCTTTGGTAAAGAAAGTGAGGAACACCATAGAATTAAAGAAAGAAATCCTAGCAAAATATCAAAGTGGAGTCGATAAAGGCTATAGCGCCAGCCAGCGATTAAGTGTAGCACTAACAGTGTAGCAAGTAAGTTAAGCGATTAAGCGATAGAAAAATGACAACACGAAACTTAACTCCTCCATTGTTGTTTGAGGTATATAGGGGCACTGAGACCAAAGCTGTCCTCTGCCACCATCTCCTCCAAGATAAGTGTAAATATTTCTTATTTATAAAGTGTAAATATTTCTTATTTATAAATTAAAGTGTAAATATTTCTTATTTATAAATTAAAGTGTAAATATTTCTTATTTATAAATTAAAGTGTAAATATTTCTTATTTATAAATTACGCACATTGTTTCAGTGTGAATACTGGTGGTGGTGGCCTGCTGCCTCCACCACCACCACTATATGTACGGCTTATGGTCAGTGGCCCTTATAAACCCAACAACAATAACACTATCACCAGTCCTCACATTCACAATGACATATTATTCATTCTAGAGTAGTATATAGTATCATGTTTCTATGTTATTAATATTGTTTATTATGTCATATTAGATGAATTGTGATAGATAAATAAGCCGTAGAGCTGATATTAGTGTCAAATTGAAGCATTTTGTCCTGCCTCCAAACAATAAACTCGCCTCCCTCTCTCCTCTCCATCTTCCATACACCAACAAAAGTCGCCAATAAAGGTAAGTGTGATGTTAAATGTTCATTTATACATGTTAATATGCTTTATATTTATTTATCATTCTTTTCTGTATGTAAATCTATATTTAATCTCTAAAAAATTTTTTTTTGTTAATACTCCTGCTTGTCTGAAACGAATTAATTGAATTTACATTTTTTCTTATGGGGAAAATGGTTTCAGTTTTCGCCAATTTCAGTTTTAGCCGATCCCTCTGGAACGGATTAAACACGAAAACCAAGGGTCCACTGTATACGCAAATAACCCGCACATAGGAGAGAGGAGCTTATGACGACATTTCGGTCCGACTTGGACCATTTACAAATTCACACTAACAAAAAAGAGAGAAGGAGGGAGTATATATAGGCCAGCAGACAGGGATGGGACAAGAGAAATAGTAGGAAAGGAGGAAGAGAGGAAGTGGTAGAGGTAGTAGTGGAGTCAGTCAAATACTAAGAAAGAGGAGCACTGCAAGGGAGCTAGGGGCCCACAAAGGGTAGGAACAAGAACACAGAGGGGAGAAAAATAATAATGATGGACCAAAACCCAAGGCAGAAGAAAGAAAACCCAAAGGAGAAAGAGGAAAGGAGAAAAAGGAAGAAGGGGAAAAAAGAATCAGGTTAAGTCACGGGTGTTCTGAAGTTTGGAGCATTTTACAATGTAATGGGAAAGGAAGGCATCTACAGAGACAAAGCCACGACTTAGATTCATACAAGGAAAGTTGTGTATAAAGGGAGGATTCAACCAGACGGCGACTGTGAAAGTTAGAAGTAGGGTAGACAGTTTTAGCAGAAGACCAGTCAATAGGATGACCGTGATCTCTGACATCACAGAAAAGAGCATTGTTGGTGTCGGCAAGCCTAACACTATTTTTGTGCTCTCTCAGTCTGTCAGAAAGAGAACGGCCAGTTTCTCCAAAGTACTGAAAAGGACAGGAGGAACAAGAAACGGAGTAGACACCAGGAGAATCTATAGAGGGCGGAGGGGTATGAACTAGATTGGTGCGAAGAGTGTTATGTGCGGGTTATTTGTGTATTGTTCCAGTCACGGTATTGTGCCTTTTTTGTTATTTAAGAAGAAGATATTTTTTTAATAGTATTTTTATCAGAAAATATTAAGGATAGGTAGAAATTCGCATTGCAAATTGTTAAAAAAAATGGTAGAAATAAATTATAGGTTAAATAGTTCTTTGGAAACACCTATTCTTACACTCAGGTGAGTCATGCAGTTAGAAAATCCACAGTATTAATATTGGTAGAATTACTGACAATATGTTAGTCTTATTGTTGGTTTCATTACCAAGTACAGTGCCCAAGGTGCAGACTTAATGCTCCAAATATTTTCTAGAGAATTCTGTGTCTTGTTTGATTATATTATACTGTAAGTGATGCATTGACCACTAGTTCGAAATCACGAAGGGAAAGCAAGTTTTGTTAGCTATAAGCAGCTGGGAAAGTAGAAAGCACGAAAGCCACTTTTTCTCTGTGACATTTCAAAATGTTGAATTTTATGTACACAGTAGTCTGCTGATTTCAATTGATAGAATTGCAAGGTAATAAATTTTAGCTATTTTGAAATACTTGTAGAAGTTAAGTCAAAATAAATTGTAGCCGAAAAAGTGAGTTTTAGCGTGCTAATGATTATAGTTGTTGAAGTGTCCTAGTCGCCATGTTGGAGACTTAGTAAAGAGACACTTTCTTTACAGTTTAACATCTCAGAACACATCGTTAAGCGTATTCAGGTAACAGAGCATGGAGAACAAACAAGAAGTGATCACATCCTGTCTCAGGTACACTCAGGAGGCTAAGCATAACAGAGATTTTTATTACAGAAGCAAGCTTGTGTTCCAATACTGGCAGATCCTTATATTGTTTTCAACTCCCAGCTTTTTGATGCTTGTTTTTTAACCTGATGCAAAACTTGGGTTGAACAAATCATATGTATATATGTATATACACTGAATGGATGCTAATAGTGCTTGTCCTTTGAGTGTAATATTTTAGTCTTGTATGTAGAATACTGTACAAGAATGTTTAAAATAACATTCAAAAGACAGTCATTTAGCATTACATGGTATTATGTAGAAAATTAACAAATCTGCTTTCAGTTTAGACATCAAATATTATATCATACTTATTTAGGAGAGTCAGTTTCCTAAGCAGCTTCTTGTGCATGTGCCCAAACTGCAGTAGTGTGTACCACAGTGAATGCATGTAGTACAGTCTAATATCATAGCTTCTGCTTTATATCATAGCATGTTTCTTGTTGCTACAGCAACCACTTTTTTTTTTTTGTAACAAAAAAAAAGTTCAAGTTGAGGTTGCTAACTAACATTTAAACTTGCTGGTACTTATATTGATATATAATACAGTATATACTTAGCCCAAAGACATATTTTTTGTGAATATTTTTTTCATGTACAGTACCTTGAAATACAGCTGCAGCTTATGCTAATAATCTACTACTATAAGGATCTGGCATGAATATAAGTATCAGTGATACATATACAGTATTATCTTCCTTCAAGATATTTGTTTTTGAGCAAGGGGTACTCGTTAAAAGTGAAACTGATTTATATAATTTTATTATTTTAGGAGCTGCCTCTCCCTGGAAGTAGCAGTGCTGGTGTGAGTGGAGAACGGCGAAGCAGCATCACTGGTAGTGTAGGATCAGCACCATCGTCTCCGACTCTCTCCCGAACTGATGGACCACTATCCTTGCCCACACAGCCAGCGGCACCCTATGTAAATGAAGCTATCAAGAAGTAAGTGCAGATGCAGAAATAATAATTTCTTTAATTAATATTTGCATGTTTCTTTTAAATGGACTCTTTAAGGTTTCAGCATGCAAATTTTCAACGCAAGAAACCACATAAATTAATGGAGAACTGTAAATGGTATTTGTGTGTTTTCAGTGAAAATAGTTTTTCTTTTAAATACATACATCAATTTTACATGCTAAGAGATTTTATCCTATCTCAGCTTATTTTAAAGCCCAGCTCTAGCCAAGGTATACTACCACCCCCAGGATGTGACCCATAACAGTCGACTAACACTCAGGTACCTACTTACTAGTAGGTGAACAAGGACAGCAGGTGTGAGGAAACATGTCCAACGTTTTCACCCGTTCAGGAGATCAAGCCATGGACGCTGTTAGCTGAGTGTGCTGCCAACCGAGCCATGGGTTATATAGGATACTATGCATTCATCTTTCTTTCATAGCCCTGACCTGTCTTAATCCTTATCACCTGGGAATTGCCAGTATATATGAAACTGAAGAAGAGGGCATATTTAAAGACTTTCTGTTGAAAAGTTTCCCTATTCTGTGATTTTCTTATTTTGAGATGTATTCACATCAAATCATACAGTTAATGAATGCAAGTTTAACCCTTTGGGGGTTGGTGCCGTACTAGTACGTTTTACGAGCAGGGGTTGGTGCCGTACGAGTACACGTAAATTCTAGCGGCCTCAAATTAAGTGGGAAATGGCTGGTAGCCCTACATATGAAAGAATGGGTCTATGTGGTTAGTGTGTGCAGTATAAAAAAAATCCTGCACCACACACTGCATAATGAGAGAAAAAAAACTCAGACCGTTTTTTTCGTTTAAAACAGCGACTTTGCAGTCTTTTTTTGTATGGTATTTTTTTATATATTCTCGTTTTCTTGGTCTCATTTGATAGAATGGAAGATATATTACAGAAATAGAGATGATTTTGATTGGTTTGACAAGGACAAGTACCTTGAAATTGAGCTCAAAGTAGCGAAAATGTTCGATTTTTGACGATGTTCAAGAGTAAACAAATCACACCATGTGTCCAATATACATCAACTGGTGAGTCTAATATTCATGCACAAGTGCTCTGATATTATTTATACCATTTACATAATGATGCAGTTGTATACATAACAGTAAATCTTCTATTTTTTGTGAGAATAAAAATTCAAAATGAAAAGCAAAAGTAATGTAAGAGGGGCCTGGAGACGTGACTAATGAACAGAGAAGATGTTATTTTAGTGCCATGAACATGTCTATGGAGTGAAATATGGAAGATGAAATTTAATGTTGTATGATAAATACCACATGGAAATAGTTTAAAGTTCAGATTTGCTTTTAAAAGATTATAAAGTGGACCCCTGGTGTTCATGATGCTCCAAACTCGAACAATTATGTAAGTGTATTTTTGTAAGTGCTTTTGGAAGTGTATTTTTGGGGGTCTAAAAGGACTAGTCTAATTTACATTATTCCTTATGGGAATAAATTTGTTTGGTAATGGCACTTAAACAGCATTCTGGAACGAAAAAATCACGAAAACCGGGGGTCCACTGTACTTTCTGTAATGAAATGTTAAAAACATTGAATTTATGAAGAATACTTTAGAGTGATTGATTATAAATAACAAGTTATAACCAATAAATAAAAAATAAAATGGGAAGAAATTTTTATGATAACCCAGACTGGCTAAAAAAATTTTTACCCTTTTGAGGGTCCGTCCCATTGTTCTACAGCTTTGAAGCTATGGTCCATGCTGTAGTACTATGTCATGAGCTCAGCTCATTCAGATAAGCTGCGAGTGGTAAATTTGGGCCTAGATATGAGAGAATGCACCTGTGTGGTAAGTGTGCACCATATAAAACAAATCCTGCAGCACAGTGTATAATGAGAAAATGGTGCACCAGGAGCTTAATTTTTATCATTATTGTAATCACAAATAGATCATTATTAAGCAAACAGAGTTACACACTGTCAGGGTGAGAAATAGACAGGTCTCCTGAAACCTCTTGCCCCCGTTCACCTGGTAGTAAATATAGTTTGTACCCTGAGAGTTGGCTGACTATTTTGGATCACATCCTGAGGGGTAAAGGTCATACGCAAATAATAATGAAGGCAGGACTCCCCGAACACGGCCTTGCTCCTGTATCTCTACATGGCTCATTAGAAATAGATAATCTCACATCGATAGTGAATCTGAAATAAAAGATAATCAACAGTCCTATGTTACTAACACTAGGGGTGTTTCAAAGTATCGGTATTGGTCAATTTTGATGTTATGGATACTGAATATTGGTCAGTTTTGGTGGTACAGTATTGGTACCAAAATTAGCTGATACTAATATTGGCCTAAAATTGAGTATGAGGATCGATAAAAAATTTGGTATCGTCCATCCTTAATTAACATTGAGATCAAAGATAATGAAGAATAGGTTAACAGTAAAGGAATAATACACAAATAACCTGCACATAGCATGAGAGAGAAGCTTACAACGACATTTTGGTCCAACTTGGACTATTTACAAAGTCACACTAAGTTAGTTGGTTAGTGTGACTTTAAAAATGGTTTAATCAGACCGAAATGTCGTGGTAATCTTTTCTCTTCTACGGGCGGGTTATTTTTGTATTGTTCCAGTCACAGTATTGTGCCTTCTTGTTCTTGAACAGTAAGGTAAATAAGGAAAGAGGGAGACTGCAAGGATGTAGTAATTAAATAAGACTTATCAAAGGTGAAAGAACTAAAAATAAAAGAATGATTAGCTGGAGAGTCGTCGGAACTGCAGTGTCGGAGCACTTCTGGCAAGGAAGTGATTAAATGAGTTGCAATGAGAGTTTTCATTATTGGGTCACCCTACCTTGGAAAAGACCAGTGTTAAAATATTAGTTCTAATATACAATGAGAGTTTTCATTGTTGGGTCACCCTACCTTGGAAAAGATCAGTGTTAAAATATTAGTTCTAATGTACATTGAGTTGCAATGAGAGTTTTCATTGTTGGGTCACCCTACCTTGGAAAAGACCAGTGTTAAAATAAGTTCTAATGTACAATGAGTTGCAATGAGAGTTTTCATTGTTGGGTCACCCTACCTTGGAAAAGATCAGTGTTAAAATATTAGTTCTAATGTACAATGAGTTGCAATGAGAGTTTTCATTGTTGGGTCACCCTACCTTGGAAAAGATCAGTGTTAAAATATTAGTTCTAATGTACAGAAAACAAGAGTTCACATTTAAAATTGCAAATAAAAGATAATGTGGGTCTCAAGAAGAGTTATTAAGCACAAGAATAGATGTGTTCTGTAACTACAAGTGTGCACTGTAACTACAAGTGGGCACTGTAACTACAAGTGGGCACTGTAACTACAAGTGGGCACTGTAATCACAAATAAGTAATCACACAATATTTTCTTAATACACCCTTCATCTTTCACAAGGTAGGGTGATCCCCACCCAAAAAATAAAAATGCATTCATAGTCATTTATTCAATAGCTGTCTTGCCAGAAGTGTGCAGACATGAACCATCCACCTCAGTCTAATAAAACCCACATCAACCCTCTCCACTCACTCTCGTGTCAACAAGAAAGTACTATTATAATGTAAAGTAAGTTAATCTGTAGCACAATAGAAAAATGAAGTTTGGCATATTTGGAGGTACAGTGGACCCCCAGTTATTGGCCATAATTCATTCCAGAATGCTGTTCGAGTGCTGTTACCGAACGAATTTGTTCCCATAAGGAATAATGTAAATTAGATTAGTCCGTTTAGACCCCCAAAAATATACTTACAAAAGCACTTACAAAAATACACTTACATAATTGTTCGAGTTGGGAGCAGTACGAAATCCGGGAGTCCACTGTATTTGAAATGTACGTACTCCTCTTTTTCTCTTACGTTTTTCACTTCACATAATGCAGTTTTTACATTATGCGCTGATTTTTCAGGAACGTAACCCAGAGGTTGTGAGGGGTTTACCATATATCTTCTACTGTATATTATTCCTTCTATATTCTCTGTCTTTTTATATTAAGATTGTTGTATCTCTGCTTCATACAGTAATATTTGCTTTTCCTGTAACTGTCTGATTAAATATTATTTGTTTGCATGTAAATATGTGCCTGCTACAATGCTTATGTTTGCATGTAAATATGTGCCTGCCACAATGCGTATGTTTGCATGTAAATATGTGCCTGCTACAATGCTTAATATATTTGCATGTTTGTCCTAGACACCTTCTAGGAACCGTTACATACAACGGGCAAAGACAATTGGTCTCCTGGAGGGTAAAAGTCGTCGCTCCTTACCGTATGTCAAGTTAGTCAATGTGTACAGTATTTCTTTTGACACCCTATTTTTCAATTAGAGTTGAAATGGTATTAATGATAGTCATGAAAATCACAAACCTATTCAATGCATATGAAGTACAGTAATCCCTTAATGTAATGTATGTAAGTTCTATACTTTCAAATTTCTACAATTTTGTTTTTTTTCTTGTGGATTGTCTGTGAATATGTCCTACATTTGCTGCTAAGAGAGTATTACTGTTTGTTGTGAAATGCAAACATATGATGAAAAAAAATAATTTATTTCATATGTATAGCAGTTCTCAATGTGATTCACTCATGTTGTTTTCCTTTCTAAATATGTCTGCTTGCTTCATATGTGGTACACTTTTATATATTGGCTGTTGATACTTGTATGGTAGATTCTTAAATTTTTTCTAGCTTGGCCTAATTCCCCAAATTGAAAATAAAGCACAGAATAATTTTGAAACTGTTCTCAATGGATTTCCACCTAAGTACATTTTAAAAATTATTTTCCCTTAAATACTCTTTTATAAATAAATGTCAAGTGTTAATGAGGGTAAAGTAATATTTAAAGAAATGTGATCTCACAATGAGACAATCAGAAAGAAAAAATTATTTACAGTACACTGAGAGTAATTAATAGTATTCGTGGTTTCAGGATTTGCCAGGACCTCTGAGAACTTACCCATGCAAATTTGAAGGGATTACTGTATTACTATTAAAATTTTTAAAGTTCTTAGATCAATTTATAGGGTATTTATAACATTATTGCACAGTGCTAGGGTAAATAAACTTAGGAAGTGATTCAACATTAAGATGTAATAGTATTATACTTTGTTGGTCATTCACTAAGAGATATGATCTTTGTGCATGTACATATGTATGTATATACATTTATAATTGAAATTTAAAATACTAATGTGTATATAAAACAATTCATGTCAAAAGTTCAGGCAGTTATTATCAGGTAACCATTCATAATGTACTGAAAAATATTGTCTAAAGTTTCCTCTTAAATTATGAGTTGTGAATAATAATGGTGTTGATTCTATAACTATTAATGTTAAGGTTGCCAAAGTGAGCGCTTTGCTTCAAACTGTATAGCTTTGCATACTGCTTATAAATACTATATATATTCTTTGTTCTCTGCATGTTACTGTTTTATTTTCTTTTTAGCAACAAAAAGTTAGTATATCCTGCATGCTCTATCTGTATTAAGCTTTGCATGATATATCTACCTCTGTAAGGCCCAAGCTGGAACGTGCCAACACCCTGTCAGTTATCGAGTGCCGTACCGTGCAACAGCGACTAATGGAGGAGTAAGTTGTGCATATACATGTACAGTGGACCCTCGGTTTTCATTGAAAATTCTTTCCAGAATGCTGTTCGAGTGCCATTACCGAACAAATTTGAAGTGGAAAAGAATCTTTCCTCCGTAAGCCATGCGTGTCGTATGAGGCGACTAAGATGCCGGGAGCAATGGGCTAGTAACCCCTTCTCCTGTACAAATCTACTAAAAACGAGAAGAAGAAAAACTTTATAAAATTGGGGTGTCTGAATGTGCGTGGATGTAGTGCGGATGATAAGAAAGAGATGATTGCCGATGTTATGAATGAAAAGAAGTTGGATGTCCTGGCCCTAAGCGAAACAAAGCTGAAGGGGGTAGGCGAGTTTCAGTGGGGAGAAATAAATGGGATTAAGTCAGGAGTATCTGAGAGAGTTAGAGCTAAGGAAGGGGTAGCAATAATGTTGAAGGATCAGTTATGGAAGGAAAAGAGGGAATATAAATGTGTAAATTCAAGGATTATGTGGATTAAAATAAGGGTCGGATGCGAAAAGTGGGTCATAATAAGCGTGTATGCACCTGGAGAAGAGAGGAGTGTAGAGGAGAGAGAGAGATTTTGGGAGATGTTAGCGAATGTATAGGAACTTTTGAACCAAATGAGAGAGTAATTGTGGTAGGGGACCTAAATGCTAAAGTGGGAGAAACATGCAGAGAGGGTGTAGTAGGTAAGTTTGGGGTGCCAGGTGTAAATGATAATGGGAGCCCTTTGATTGAACTTTGTATAGAAAGGGGTTTAGTTATAGGTAATACATATTTTAAGAAAAGAGGATAAATAAGTATACAAGATATGATGTAGGGCGTAATGACAGTAGTTTGTTGGACTATGTATTGGTAGATAAAAGACTGTTGAGTAGACTTCAGGATGTACATGTTTATAGAGGGCTACAGATATATCAGATCACTTTTTAGTTATAGCTACAGTGGGAGTAAAAGGTAGATGGGATACAAGGAAAATAGAATCAGTAAGTAAAAGAGAGGTGAAGGTTTATAAACTAAAAGAGGAGGCAGTTAGGGTAAGATATAAACAACTATTGGAGGATAGATGGGCTAGTGAGAGTGTAGGCAATGGGGTCGAAAATGTATGGGGTAGATTTAAAAATGTAGTGTTAGAGTGTTCAGCAGAAGTTTGTGGTTACAGGCGAGTGGGTGCAGGAGGGAAGAGGAGCGATTGGTGGAATGATGATGTAAAGAGAGTAGTAAGGAGAAAAGTTAGCATATGAGAGGTTTTTACAAAGTAGAAGTGATGCAAGGAGGAAGAGTATATGGAGAGAAAAGAGAGGTTAAAAGAGTGGTGAAGCAATGTAAAAGAGAGCAGATGAGAGAGTGGGTGAGATGTTATCAGCAAATTTTGTTGAAAATAAGAAAAAGTTTTGGAATGAGATTAATAAGTTGAGGAAGCCGAGAGAACAAATGGATTTGACAGTTAAAAATAGGAGAGGAGATTATTAAATGGAGAGTTAGAGGTATCGGGAAGATGGAGAGAATATTTTGAGGATTTGTTAAATGTTGATGAAGACAGGAAGCTGTGATTTCGTGTGTAGGGCAAGGAGGAATAACATCTTGTAGGAGTGTGGAAGAGCCAGTTGTGGGTGTAGGGAAGTTCGTGAGGCAGTGGGTAGAATGAAAGGGGTAAGGCAGCTGGGATTGATGGGATAAAGATAGAAATGTTAAAAGCAGGTGGGGATATAATTTTGGAGTGGTTGGTGCTATTATTTAATAAATGTATGGAAGAGGGTAAGGTACCTAGGGATTGGCAGAGAGCGTGTATTGTTCCTTTGTATAAAGGCAAAGGGGACAAAAGAGAGTGCAAAAATTATAGGGGAATAAGTCTGTTGAGTGTACCTGGTAAAGTGTATGGTAGAGTTATTATTGAAAGAATTAAGAGTAAAACAGAAAGCAGGATAGCAGATGAACAAGGGCTTTAGGAAAGGTAGGGGTGTGTAGACCAAGTGTTTACAGTGAAACATATAGGTGAACAGTATTTGGATAAGGGTAAAGATGTTTTTGTGGCATTTATGGATTTGGAAAAAGGCGTATGATAGGGTAGATAGGGGGCAATGTGGCAGATGTTGCAGGTGTATGGAATAGGAGGAAGGTTACTGAAAGCAGTGAAGAGTTTTATGAGGATAGTGAGGCTCAGGTTAGAGTGTGTAGGAGGGAAGGGGACTATTTCCCAGTAAAAGTGGGCCTTAGACAAGGATGTGTGATGTCACCGTGGTTGTTCAATATATTTATAGATGGGGTTGTAAGAGAAGTGAATGCGAGGTCTTGGCAAGAGGTGTTGGGCTAAAAGATAAGGAAGCAAATACAAAGTGGGAGTTGTCACAGTTGTTTTTTGCTGATGACACTGTGCTTTGGGAGATTCTGAAGAGAAGCTGCAGAGGTTGGTGGATGAATTTGGTAGGGTGTGTAAAAGAAGAAAATTGAAAGTGAATATAGGAAAGAGTAAGGTGATGAGGATAACAAAAGAATAGGTGACGAAAGATTGGATATCAGATTGGAGGGAGAGAGTATGGAGGAGGTGAATGTATTCAGATATTTGGGAGTGGACATGTCGGCGGATGGGTCTATGAAGGATGAGGTGAATCATAGAATTGATGAGGGAAAAGGGTGAGCGGAGCACTTCGGAGTCTGTGGAGACAAAGAACCTTGTCCATGGAAGTAAAAGGGAATGTATGAGAGTATAGTTATACCAACGCTCTTATATGGGTGTGAAGCATGGGTGATGAATGTTGCAACGAGGAGAAGGCTGGAGGCAGTGGAGATGTCATGTCTGAGGTCAATGTGTGGTGTGAATATAATGCAGAGAATTCGGAGTTTGGAAATTAGGAGGAGGTGCGGGATTACCAAAACGATTGTTCAGAGAGCTGAGGAGGGTTGTTGAGGTGGTTTGGACATGTAGAGAGAATGGAACGAGACAGAGTGACTTCGAGAGTGTATAAATCTGTAGTGGAGGGAAGGCGGGGTAGGGGTCGGCCTAGGAAAGGTTGGAGGGAGGGTAAAGGAAGTTTTGTGTGCGAGGGCTTGGACTTCCAGCAAGCATGTGTGAGCGTATTTGATAGGAGTGAATGGAGGCATATGGTTTTAATACTTGACGTGCTGTTGGAGTGTGAGCAAAGTAACATTTATGAAGGGATTCAGGGAAACCGGCAGGCCGGACTTGAGTTCTGGAGATGGGAAGTACAGTGCCGGCACTCTGAAGGAGGGGTGTTAATGTTGCAGTTTTATAACTGTAGTGTAAAGCACCCTTCTGGCAAGACAGTGATGGAGTGAATGATGATGAAAGTTTTTCTTTTTCGGGCCACCCTGCCTTGGTGGGAATCGGCCGATGTGTTAATAAATAAAAAAAATAAGTACAAATGTCAGTTAGATTAATCATTTCAGACCCCAAAAATACACTTACAAAAGCTCGTACAAAAATACACTTACATAATTGTTCGAGTTTGGAGGTGAATGAAAACCGAGGGTCCACTGTATATAATATTGTGTAGATGCTCTTAACTTATTCTCAGTCACAGTTGGTGCTTATCTCCACTCCCTCCTCTTTCCTCCATATAAAATTCTAAATGTTAAAAATAAAAGTCCTTTTTATTTAAATAGGAAAATTGAGATACATACTAGTTTTCATTCATAATTTTATTATTTTAACTATTCACTAGAGTGTATTTTAAGGAGCAAATCACAAATGCTTTCCCTGGAAATTACTTCCTCCCTCCTTCCCTGGTTAATTAACAACTGCTGGTCTAGTGAGATTTTCATATTGATTACAGGTAAAGTTCTGATGGTTAAACAATGTATAGGATGCATCTGATAAATAATTATGAAAGATAAAGGTGCCTAGTTTTCACACATTTCTTAAAAGCTTAATAAGACACGACGTTCCATTCAGGAATTCATGCTGGTACTTTGTGAGGAATCCACTAACTTGTTACATTCAGTAGAGACACTGATCTGTATGTGTTTTTATTATTCTTAAGTTAAAACATAATATAAAAAAAAAAAGATTTAGTTATAGAAGGAAAACATTAAATATAATATCTTAGTTGTGTTTTTCTTTGTGGTACAGGTTTTTGGGAGAATACGTGACAGTTCAACCAGTAATGTTTACATAAATAGTTAATATAGTCTAAATTGAGAATTTTCAACAACAGGAAACAGAAGCAGCGATCTCGGACAACGCAGGTTGAGGAACATCTGCGTGGAGAGCTAATGTCTGTGTGTGGAGACTGCAAAGCCATGGTACTGCACATCCTGGCATCCATCAAAGTGCGGCGAGAACAACAAATGAGTGGATCAGCTCTACATGAGTCACCTCGTCATCATCTACATCTTAACCTTAATCCAGTATACCACTAAGGGATATTGGTCCTAATGCTGGTAATGTTTATTACAGTATTGTCATTATGGCACTATTTACATCAAAACTTTTTCAATTATGAAGGTTCCTGTAATACCTTGATTTAAAATTTTCTCTATGTGCTTAGTACTGAGCCATTATCTTCTATGTTATATAGTTTGAATGTGGCTATAATCCTAACTAGTCTGTTATGGAGGCTCAGCCTATCATTAACCCCTAAATATTTTGCCTGCAGTACTCTGCTGTTTTAAAACTGAAATAAATAACCAATATAGAATAATATAATCAGTTCCACTACAGTTTTAGTACTTACCACCCTGTATACAAGAATATCCAGCATGCTCAGTAGTATCCTTTGTTATCCTACTCATACTCTGTTACCTGTTAAACAATATTGTATGATCTTTGTGTACTGGTAATTGAAATTACTTCTTCAAATAACCTCTCATTACGTAGTTACTTAAAATATCACAGTAGCTTCTCTGCAATTTTGAAGTTATTCAGATATTTAAAAATAACTTTTTTCTGCATTCTTGTCAGAACAGAGTATTAGTGTGAATACTTACTGCAGTATCATCTTTGACAATAATATTTGTATGTGGTTGCCAAATGTAGTCTGAGCATACTTATCACAGATCTCTGAATTATTCATATTTCAAGAAAGAAACTAAATTATAGTAATATATGTATTGTAAGAACTTCATTTTCTCCTGATAAATGGATACTCAGACAGTAGAGTATGTTGAAGAATAGTTTGGGGGTTTGGTGTTGATGTCATCTCTTGATTATCTGCTTGCTGCTCAGTGGTGTATAATGGTGCACATGAAGTTCTTGATTGTATGCTACTGAGAAATATTTTAATGGTGCATATATTTGAAGTTCTTGATTGTATGCTACTCAGAAATATCTTAATGGTGCATATATTTGAAGTTCTTGATTGTATGCTACTTAGAAATATCTTAATGGTGCATATATTGGATGTCACCTCTTGGCTGGATGCTACTGAGATGTGGTTAATGGTGCAAATATTTAAAAGAAATCTTGCCAGGTTTACATGTTAAAATTTTTTTTTGTTACATATTAATATTTTTTGTGTACAGTACCTAACAAAAATAAGGCATATTTAATACAATACTATTTTTTTATGAAGTTTACTCATATTTAAATGATTCTGAAAAATTGGATTTGGCACTATATGAAATTAAGTTATTTTTATTTCATAACTGGAGTTTATGCTTGGGATTAATTTGACTATCTGCTCTATTTAATGATCCCATTGCATTATATATTTTTATAATATATTTTAATTGTATAAATTTAGATGAAGATTCATCTGGTAGTTGCAATATGTTATGATTTTGAAATGAATTGCCCACTTTTGTGAATGATATTATCTTTGTCCTGATGTACAGTAATACAAAATTAATCAGTTTCCCCCATCATCTGTAGGTATTTTACTATGTGGATTAGTAATTTAATGTAAGCTGATTTATTGTGATGAGGAAATGTTTAGGTTATTCAAAAATGTGCACCAAGATGCATGGGTCACAGACCTGCAGATGAGAAAACAGTAACGATGAGCCAGGAAGGTCAGGTCGCGTTGAGCCAGGAAGGTCAGTTCGGGTTGTCCTTCACATGTACAGTAGTATGTAACTAATATTGACTTCATATTGAAGTCAAGATACATTATAATTATTATATAGAAAATTTAAATGTGGTATTGCAAATGTATAGCATAATTTTTCTGTGAAATGCAACCAATTACATTCCAAATTATATTTGTAAATGACAGATTAGTTAAGGTCTACTGTTGACTTGGCATAGCCAAATTATAGAAGTAGACATTGTGTGTGTGAGCTGTCGTTTGCCTTTAATCTGTCATGTAAGCTTATGATTTGGATTAATTTATCTCCATTAATGTACATAGTATACATACATATATATTTTTGACTTGTAAATACTTCTTTTGATTTTGTTATTAGATAAGAAAGTGCAAACATTGAGGAGTTGCATTTTCATTCTCCAGTGATTTGTGAATAAAATTTTATAACTAGAAATTTTGGCTAAATGTTTCAATGTGAACTTTAGTTTTGAGGGGTTTAGCAAGCAACACTTTAATATATTTGTGTTTGTCACCATTCTGATACCTGTGCCTCTATCACTATTTACTATTTGCACCTCTATCATCATTATTATACTTGCGCCTCCAGCCACATCTTTATTACTGTACATTCCATTATTATAGGTATGTTTGCTTTTTGATTTGTGTTCTCAGGACTAGCCCCTTTTTTTCCTCTCTACTGCAATGTTACCGAAGACTTCAAATGTGGACTGTTTGTTTAGTTGCCAAGTTGCATCCATTGTCTTCAGCACAAATAAATTATTTTGACAATAGCCATATCACAGTATTATTATTACTGAATTCATCCCCTTAAGGGAGGTTCCCTGATATTCATTCATCCCCCCAAGGGAAGGGTTGCTATTCAAGGAATTCAACTTTCTCCCTTTCATTGGATTGAACCAGATTGCCTCCCATTTCCCAGGTGTTATATAACCCCTACAGGTTTAGTGCTTCCCCCTAAATATAATTACTACATTCATGGAGGAGAGCATTGAACTTCTAGGGGTTATATAATGCTTGGGGAAATTGGAGGTAATCAGGCTTGATTCAAGGAAAGGGAGGACAAATTTCAATTCCTTGAACCAATGAACCTCCCACCAGCATCAAGGCAACTCCCTCCTTTGAAGAGCACAATACGTTGTCATTGCATTTTTGGTACAATGTACGTACCTGTATTATGAACAGTCAGTCATACCTCCTTTGTTGCATTATTACTGAATTCATGGGTAGGGAAGAGCATTAAGTTAGCAAGGGTCATGTGGCACATTGGGGAATGGAAGATAATCCGATTTGATTCAGGGAAGGAAGGTAGAGTTAAATGCCTTTGATCAAGACTCCTTCACTGGCATAAAGAAACCTCCCTTCAGGGTCCTTTATCCCAAGTATGTCGGTAATATGGTCTGTAGTCTACAGATTACGCTTCATCTTATTAAAATTACATTTACTGTGATGGCAGTTGTTTATTGAGGGGGTAATTAGTGTTGCAATGATAATTTTTTAAGTCTTTTATTGGTAGAGTAATTACAATTTGCATTTTGTGTATTAAGTACCTAATATTTAAATTTAAGTAAGCCTGATGAATTTGTTGCTATTGGAAATACAAATTTTATCCTGTAACAATGTTAGGCATTAAAAACAAAACTGGTCCGGGTGATATCATAAAACATTGAAAACGCTGTACATTTAATACTGCTGGACTTAAGTGTCTCAGAGCTTGGCAGAAATATTTCAGTATGTACAAGCCTATATATTCAACCTTCTCTGTGCTCAAGACTAAAATATAAGGAGAATAGAAAGTCTTAATACTGTGGCTGATCAAATTAAAAAAAATCCACACTTGAGAGGAGGAACCTTATGACAATGTTTTAGCCCATCCTGGACCATAAAGTTACAACTGAGGTAAAAAGGTGGAGAAAACCAGAAGGCAGGGGAAGTGGTAGTACTAGTAGTAGAGGTAGAATTAGTAGTAGTAGTGCATGAGAACAAAAGAAGATAAAACTAGTAATTAACTAGTTACATTTGAAGGCAGTGGTGATTGAAGTATCTCAGCATACTAATACCTATTGCCAAGGAGGCAGAGAAAAATTGCAATAGGCAAACTGGCCTAAGCTAAGAATGAAAAGTAAAGAGGAAAGTCAGAAAACAGGTCAAGAGGAAGCAAAGGTCAGGTCAGGTTATGAGTGTTCTGAAAATTTGAGCATCTGACAATATGTCGAGGAAGGTAAGCATTTATAGGAAAGTTGTGTATTATATGGTCCTCAGGGAGGGCCATGAACTTTGGCATGACAGAAAAGGAAATATAAACACATAAGCAGTATAATGTGATCCTTAATTGACAATGTTTTGCCCACAAAGTGGGCTTTATCAAGTCACAAACAGATCTACCTGGGTGAAAGGTATGTGAGCATATATAGAATGGAGTCAGATGGATTCTAGAATGCTGGGTCAGGTGGAGAGTGCTGCATGTGACAATGTTCCGAGTAGGGTGACAGAGTCTAGAACCTCTTCTTAAAGCTACCCAAGGTTCTAGACTCTGTCACTCTTCTCGGAACATTGTCACATGCAGCACTCTCCACCTGACCCAGCATTCTAGAATCCATCTGACTCCATTCTATATATGCTCACATACCTTTCACCCAGGTAGATCTGTTTGTGACTTGATAAAGCCCACTTTGTGGGCAAAACATTGTCAATAAAGGATTACATTATACTGCTTATGTGTTTATATTTCCATTGTGTCGGTATTTTATACCATTTATTTCCATGACAGAAAAGAGGATTGTTGGTGCTGGCTAGGTGAACACTTTTGTGCTCCTTAAGTCTGTGAGAAAGGGAGTGGCCAGTTTTAACAAAGTACTGGAAATAACAAAAGGAGCAGAAGTATGAACAAGATTACTGTGAAGGGTATTAATGAAAATCAAGTTTGATATGTAGACTAGAGGATGGAGGGTGTTAAGATTTTGAATTTTAGAAATGTAGGGAAGGCAAAGAACAGATTTCACATAAATGAGTTTTGGAGAGAAGAAAGCCCATTTAGCATGAGAGTAGAGTTTATGAAACCAGGAGCTTTCCCTACTTTTCCAATCTTTAAAATCTTAACCACCTCTGTCCTCTTGATATCAAACTTACTTTTTTGTCAAATACCCTTTGCAGTAATCTTGTTCATACTTTAGTCATTGATGCTTCTGGTGTCAGCTCCATTGCCTCCTGCTGTTATCCTCTCCAATACTTTGGTAAAACCGGCCACTCCCTTTCTGACAGATTTAAAGAACACAAAAGAAGTGTTTGCCTTGTCATTATTAACAATGCTCAAAGATCACAGCCATCCTATTAGCTAGTTCTCTGCTAAAACTATCAACCTTTCTAACCTTTGAAGATGTCTTGTCAAAGCAGCCCTTATACACAACTTTCCTAACATAAATCTTAGTCCTTGCTCCTCTTAGGATGCTTACCTCTCTCAGTATACTGTCAAAACACTAGTGACTTAACTTTACCTTTGCTGCTGCTTCTCCTTTCCTTTTCAACTGTGTTCTGAATTTTCTTTGCCTTTCCTGTTTTTCCTCTTTCTAACTTCCTTTTCTAGCTTGGACTAGTTGGCCTTCTGCACCTCTTTTCTACCTCACTGGGGACAGGCTGAGAAGCTTATCTCTACTGCCTTGAAATGTAATTCACTCTCTTTACTTCATCATTAGTCTTGCCTAGCATGGGTCAGCAGATCTGCAGTGCTCCTCTGTTCTTTTGTTTTACTACACACACTACTATTTACCACCACCACTAGTACTACTGCTACTACATTACTACTTTTGCTTTAATTCTACCACCACGACTCCTTGTTTCACTGTCACTTCCTGTAGTGTCGTCTGACCTTCTCTACTCTTGCTTCAGTTGTGACATAGCAATTGTCCAGGACAGACCAAAGCATCATAAAGTTCCTCTTTTCAAGAGCAGGTTTTTGGTGAACAGGAAAAAATGACTATCTGTGGAGTATCACTGTACCTTTGAACTGTGTATACAGACTCAAGCTACTACCCTGAAAACTATAGTAGTTTTCTTAGCTGTATCAAGTAAATTTTGGTAACCTAAATTTGTTAAGTATCTGAATTAAATTCTATGCAACTTGTATAAGCATTATAATATGTTTACAAGTTATCGATATACAACATCTTTCTAAAATCTTTATAAGTCACTACATCTAATCTGCAAACTTGATGAAAACCATAAGATATGTCAATTCATCTTAGTTTATTGTCAAGTCCAGGTATGACTGAAATAGAATCCTGTTGTCATTTACAGGATGTCTGTGTTGATATTATGACTTAATTTTTAGGTCACTGTACATCAGTTAGCTCTGAAACTTGGCTAATTCCTGTTGCCTAATTCTTCTGACACATTTAAAATATAAACAGATGTGGAGAATAATCTTTCTTCTTTCAACACGTCGGCCGTTTCCCACCGAAGCAGGGTGGCCCAAAAGAAAAAACGAAAGTTTCTCCTTTTACATTTAGTAATATATACAGGAGAAGGGGTTACTAGCCCCTTGCACCCGGCATTTTAGTCGCCTCTTACGACACGCATGGCTTACGGAGGAAGAATTCTGTTCCACTTTCCCATGGAGATGGAGAATAATGTATTGTACATTTGTTATCAGTGATAATAAATCTGCCATTGTTACAAATACAGTGGACCCCCGCCTAACGAGCAAAATTCATTCCAGAAGCCTGCTCAAGTGCCATTACCGAACGAATTTACTTCCTTAAGAAATAATGTCACATAGGTTAGTCTATTTCAGACCCCCAAAAATACACTTCCACAAGCACTTACAATATTGTACTTACATAATTGTACGATTTCCGGGGTGCTCGTTAGGCGGGGGTCCACTGTACACACTTGCAACACAAAATCCAGAATCTAGTAATTTTAACACCAGGACACTAAACTGTAGGATGAAAAAATAGTAGCAGTGAAACAAGTTTTACTTGTATTATATTTTTGTATTTTTAAAGGTATTTATTAATATTTTAGTTGCACAAAAAAAGACCATGTAATGTAGTGTACAGTAGTATTTAGTGTACAACAGTGTATATAGTATAGATGAAGTGGAGAGTGTGTAGGAGTATAATAGAGAGAGAAGCACAGTGTGGCTAAAGAGGAGTGGACAGATGAATGTGTATTATAGAGTACAGTGTGGAAAGATAGGGGTGTAGTGTCAAATCTTCGGTCACAAGGTCTTTAGATTCAACTGATGATCAAATCCTGTGATTTTCATTTTCTATTTAAATCTGTCATGTGTCAACCTGTTGCCTTCTAATAATAGATTTTAGTGAATCTGAAGCAAAGAACATTGCAATTTAGTAATGACTTTCTCAAATTTTCTTAATAAAAAACAGTACATATTTAAAACTATAATAATTTATGTTGACATACCATGGAAAAGAGAATTTCTTTATAGTCAGATGGTTGCTGTTATCTTGCTTTCTCAATGTTCACTTTCTTGCATCTGTTCCAGATTCCCAATGTACAAAGTATATCGTGAAAATAGTCATTGTAAATATATAGATCGGTTTGGAATTTAAGCATATTAAATAAAGTGTTATGTCATCAGCTGTGTGTAACTTTTCACACCCTTTTGTTTTTATGAAATGATTTATGCAAAAAAAAGTCTTCTGACATTATAGATATGAAATTCTCAGTCAGTACTTTCCTTAGACCATTTATGTTGTGTATTGTAAGTCTTGTTTGTATAATGTAATATATTTTTTTAGGCAGTGCTGAATGGTCCATATGAATTTAAAGCTTTTATGCTAATAATGTTCTTTTATTATTATAAACACATTAAGTAAAGTGCTACATATATAAAAAAATGGGAATTTGTAAGAAAATCTGTAAAATTCTAGAGGTATTAGTTTATCACTTTTTTTATTACTATTTCTTCAGATTTACCTGTTCAATAGCAATATACAGTCTCTCCTCACTTAACGACAGAGTTCCGCTCATAAGACCACGTTGGTAAATGAATTCGTCACTAAGTGAGGAGCATACTATAATGGTAGTGGGTTTGTGTCAACCATCTTTGATATTTTTTTAATGTCACCTTTGCACCATTTATAAAATTTCTGGTATATTTTTAAATGTTTATACAGCAGTGTACTGTATTTTGTAATAAACAGAATAGAGGAAATCAGCTCTAATATATGTACAGTGGTACCCTGAGTTTCGAACTTTCTTCGTTCCAGAAGGCTGTTCAAGTGCCGTTACCTAACGAATTTGTTCCCATAAGGAATAATGTAAATCAGATTAGTCCATTTCAGACCCCCAAAAATACACTTACAAAAGCACTTACAATAATACACTTACATAATTGGTCGAGTTGGGAGCAGTTCGAAACTCGGGGTACCACTGTACATTATTTAGATTTGCATACTGGTCAAAGAGCCCGTCGTAAGTCCGAGTCGTCGGACTTATGACCATAGAATGACTAAATTAATACATAGCATTAGAAATCTTCTGTATGAAGAAAGATTGAAGACCCTTAAATTACATTCACTTGTAAGACGAAGAATGAGGGGGAGACATGATCGAGGTATACAAGTGGAAAATGGGTATTAACAAAGGGGATATAAATAAGGTCTTGAGGATATCTCTCCAAGACAGAACCCACAATAATGGATTCAAATTAGATAAGTTTAGATTTAGAAAGGATATAGGAAAGTATTGGTTTGGAAATAAGGTAGTTGATGAGTGGAACAGTCTGCCTAGTAGGGTTATTGAAGCTAGGACCTTGGGTAGTTTCAGATTTAGGCTGGATAAATTCATGAGTGAGAGGGGTTGGATTTGAGTGGGACTTGCACATGAGTAAATAGAATTATCAAAGCTTATTTCTTGGGTAGCATTGAAAATTGGGTTGAGCAAATATTCTGCTAGTGGGATGAATTGTGAAGGACTTGCCTAGTATGGGCCAACAGGCCTGCTGCAGTGTTCCTCCTTTCTTATGTTCTTATGTAAATGAGTAAGTCATTAAGTAAGGAGAGGCTGTATTTATTAAGTACTATCAGTGCAACTATCATTAATACCATTCTTCATATTTAACCCCTTAACTGTCCAAACATAGATCTACATTCTTACCACTAGCACTCCAAACGTAGATCTATGTTTTATTTTTCTTGCCTCCAAGTTTGGCACGATTGGCCTGAGATGCCTGGTTAGCACAGAATGGGTCTTAACACTCGGTGTGTGCAGTATTAAAAAAATCTGGGACCACTTAGCACCGTGTGGGAGCACCAGTTCAATTGAGAGCCAGCTAGAGCAAACAGCGTGGCAAACACCTGGGATTCACTGATGTCATGTATTATTAACACTACCATTTTAAGAGGAAAGTGATGTTGACCCCGAGTTTAGTGGCTTTAAGGTGGATGTGGCCACAAGTGTTTGAGAAAATATAAAAAAACCTCGATAATAACCCATGTGCAACATTTGTGCAGCATTCTTTCAATTTTCATACCACTGGTAGTGTCATCCTGCCAGAATGTCCTATAACCTATACCCTAAGAGAAACAATTCTAGAACGTGTAATACGTGTTTGGCAGGCCGGGTGGTTGATTGAATTCTTCAGTTCCTGAAGAATTCAAGTTAACTAATATTACTGTCACGAGGGACATGGTTATCAAACAGATAGATAAACTGAAGCAAAATAAGTCCCCGGGACCCGACGAGTTGTTTTCCTGGGTACTTAAAAAATGCAAGATGGAACTTAGTCAGCCATTAACGAATGTGTTTAATACGTCCATCCTAACTGGTATTGTGCCAGAGATGTGGAAGATAGCTAATGTAGTTCCTATATTCAAATCAGGGGATAAGTCAATTCCATCAAATTACCGTCCAATAAGCCTCACATCTATAGTAGGCAAATTATTAGAATCAATTATAGCTGATATTATTAGAAGTCACCTTGAAGAACATAATTTGATTAATGAATCTCAGCATGGGTTCACGAGAGGTCGTTCCTGCCTAACAAATTTACTGACGTTTTTCAATAAAACATTTGAGACAGTAGACAGTGATAAAGAATATGATATAGTTTACTTGGATTTCAGTAAGGCCTTCGATAGAGTACCTCACAAGAGAGACTTAAGAAAGGTGGCAGCTCATGGTATAGGAGGTAAAGTTCTAGCATGGATAGAGGCATGGCTTACCAATAGAAAGCAGAGGGTTTCCATTAATGGGGTCAAATCTGAATGGGGATTAGTCACTAGTGGCGTTCCACAAGGATCGGTTTTAGGCCCATTGTTGTTCATAATTTACATAAATGACCTTGATGAAGGAATTGCAAGTGACATGAGTAAATTTGCTGATGATACAAAAATAGGCCGTATGATTCATTCTGAGGAGGACACCAGTGAACTCCAGGAGGATTTGGACAAATTAATGTCTTGGTCTGAAAAGTGGCAGATGAAGTTCAATGTGGACAAGTGTAAGGTACTAGTCCTTGGTAATGAAAATATCCCTCGAATTTATAAACTAGGTGAAGTAGAGCTTGATCATACAGAATGTGAAAAGACTTGGGAGTCATGGTAAGCAGGAATCTAAAGCCAAGACAACAGTGCCTAAGTGTGCGCAATAAGGCTAACAGATTACTAGGATTTATTTCAAGAAGTATAAGCAACAGAAGTCCAAAAGTTATTTTACAGCTCTATACATCACTAGTGAGACCTCATTTGGATTATGCAGCTCAGTTTTGGTCTCCTTACTACAGGATGGATATAGATTCATTGGAGAACATACAAAGAAGAATGACTAAAATGATTTACAGTATAAGAAATCTCCCGTATGAAGATAGACTTAGAGCGTTGAATCTCCACTCTCTGGAGAGACGTAGAATGAGGGAGATATCATCGAGGTGTACAAGTGGATGATGGGCATAAACAAGGGAGATATTAGTAAAATACTGAGGATATCGAACCAAGTAAGAACCAGAAATAACGGATTTAAATTGGATAAATTTAGATTTAGAAAGGACATAGGCAAGTACTGGTTTTCGAACAGAGTTGTAGATGCGTGGAACAATCTTCCGAGTACCGTGATAGAGGCTAGGACCTTGGGTGGCTTTAAAAAGAGATTGGACAAATATATGAGTGGGAGGGGCTGGGTTTGATTGGTGTCGTGAGTACGGGAATAAATTCTTAGGTAGTGGTGGTTTTGATATGGACCTGCCTTGTATGGGCCAGTAGGCCTTCTGCAGTGTTCCTCCATTCTTATGTTCTTATGTTCTTATGTCTCTATCTCCGTCTGTATCTATCTATGCCTGTCTCTGTATCTCTGTCTCTGTCTCTATCTCACAGATACTCATAAATAGTTATTATACATAGTGTAAATTACCTAGGATAACCCAAAAAATCCAGACAAAGTGCTATACTGTGCTTGAAGATATAAGGCATAATAAGCATGACTGGCAAGTAATACGCATTTTCACTTGTTCATGAATCAGACG
>WNWK01008060.1:0-25000 GCA_009830355.1 Cherax destructor | reverse complement strand
ATTAGTATATTATTATTACTGATAAATCAGTGAGAGTTATTCACAACACAAGGGTTGCACAGCACTGTATGACCCTTGTAACCCCTGTGGTTTAGCGCTTCTATTTGATTATAATAATAATAATAATATGACCCTTGTGGGTTTAGTGCTTAGTTTTGATTATAATAATAAGTGGTGCAGGCTCGATCCTCCTTCCACAAACCAAAGACAGACATGCTGGTTAACTTACAAATCCTCACTAAACTCATTCCAGAAATCAGGTTGTTTATACGAAAGATTTGAGTCACCAACTTGCCCTCAATGTTGCTTAATATTAAAACTAGTACACTGCTCTCTCTCTCTCTCTCTCTCTCTCTTATACAAATATAAGAATATAAAAATGAAGGAACCCTAATTTTTAATGGGGTGGAGGGGTAAGCCAGTGGAAGGCCTCGGTCAGATGACCAAATGCTCCAGCTGCGGGTCACTAAGACCCGCATCAGGAAACACTTAGTCCATTTTCTTGACTAACATTATACAAACGTGAAGAAACACTGCAGTAGGCTTACTGGCTCATACTAGGCAGGTCCGACTCACACCCAACAATAACGCTACCTGGCACTGTTCCACTCAGTACTATAACCTTTTTGAATTGAAAATGATCAAACTTGAACCCACTGGAAAACATTAGGACGTGTTTCTATAAGACACCTACTGTCCATGTTCACCCATCAGTAAAATGGGTACCTGGGTGTTAGTCGACTGGTGTGGGTCGCATCCTGGGACAAAATAAGATTTCTTCGGATTTTTAACCCCGGAGGGTTAGCCACCCAGGATAACCCAAGAAAGTCGGTGCGTCATCGAGGACTGTCTGTCTTATTCCATTGGGGTCCTTAATCTTGTCCCCCAGGATGCGACCCACACCAGTCGACTAACAACCCAGGTACCTATTTGCTGCTAGGTGAACATGACAACAGGTGTAAGGAAACACGTCGAAATGTTTCCACCCGCCGGGAATCGAACCCGGCCCTCCGTGTGTGAAGCGGGAGCTCTAGCCACTGGGCCAAAATGATCTGTATAACGAGTGGCTTTCTATATAGTAGTATGTCACTGATGTCAACTAGGACTGTATACCTTGTACTTGTAGAAATAGATATTATCTATTATTATTATTACTGCTGCGAGTCCTGCCTTTAGACAATCTCAACACGTTCTTTATAATCCATATATTCCTTAGACTTATATAATCGCAAAGAAAATGGGAACTACGACTTTATTATGGTTAGTAAGGTCACTCCATGAGATACTGAAACTCAGTGATGTATAACCACTTTCTCCAAGCTCTTCATTAACCTCAAGAACTTTTATCAGAGAATCCTTGTTTGCCATAACCTCGTTCACTATGTTATTTCTTTCGGCCATTACTGACGCAAACTTGAAACACAGCCGTCCAGGAATACCACTAGAAACTCAACTATAAACACCAGCTAGTTTACTAACACCTTGTGGTTAGTCTCAAGTACATATACTAATGTTAAATGTCACACTTGTGCAATATTAATATTGCTAGAATTAACCACAATATGTTAAGTAAAAGGACACAAATGCAACTAATGTGATATATATATATATATATATATATATATATATATATATATATATATATATATATATATAATATTGGTAAGGAGATGCAATTAAATGAACTAAGGAAGACCAGTAAGTCTGAGAGAGACGGAAATGGCGTTATTATAATATTAATTATTTATACAGTTAACATTAAGAGTTAATTCAAGGTTTACAAGTGTAATGGCATGCTACGTCTGAGTGTCGCTGACTGCATGATTGTGTCACTCTACTATGTCTATGTCTATGAATGACCGTATGATTGTATGTCTATGAATCTATTTATACATATTAATTAAAGATTAAAGATTTTTATTTCTTTGCAATGTTTACAATGTGTGATTACAATTTTGATTTGTAATTACGATATACAAAATGCTGGGCATTTTGTATATCGTTGAATGACTATGTTTATGAATAACTAACTAGATTTGTACGACTTACTAACTCTATGTATCTTTGATTCTGCCTGACTGTATGACTCAGACTCCCTGGACCAGCTGTGGGTCGTCATACTGTGGGTCGTCATACTGTGGGTCGTCATACTGTGGGTCGTCATACTGTGGGTCGTCATATAACTAAGACCCGTGTCAGGAAACACTTGTCCTGTTTCCTGACAAACCTTACCTAACCTAAAGCAACGACAATGTTGTGGAGGTTACAAGTCAGTCAGTCTTGTAAATGGTTAGTCACCCAGGGTAACCCAAGAAAGTCAGTGCGTCATCGAGGACTGTCTGTCTTGTTTCCATTGGGGTCCTTCAATGTTGTCCCCCAGGATGCTACCCATACCAGTCACCCAACACCCAGGTACCTACTTGCTTGCTAGGTGAACAGGGACAGCAGGTGTAAGGAAACACGCCCATTGTTTCCAACCGTGCCGGGGATTGAACCACGGACACTCAGTGTGTGAGACGAGTGTTCCAAAACTTTGCATCACCTCCGTAATATTCATTAACTTTGTTACAAATAGTTAATGTTTATGTTCTTAAATTCTTTGAAGGGAGAAAGAGAGAGTGTTCTTGCTTATTTGTGGTTGCAGGGGTCGATTCATAGCTCCTGACTCCGCCTGTGTATGTGTGTCTGCCCGCAGTACGGAGTGTGGAGCCTAGACTCCACAGAGTGCCACTGCTGCGGCACTAACACCAAAGTCTTCCTAATGCTCAGTTTTCCCGATGAAACCATCTGTATAGTGCCTCAGCTGGTACTGCGTTACCCAGAAATGTGTTACATCAGTCGTTCGGAATACACTAACACCTACGCACTAACACCTACGCACTTACACATCTACGCACTTACACATCTACGCACTTACACACCCACGCACTTACGTACGCAGACCATACAATAACACAAATATATCGATGATAAAATATTAATGAAGTTGTTTATAACTTACATGAGACCAAAAATCAGAATATACAGCGGCTGTGTGGCGACGCTAACTGAAACAAACACCTGTGTGGCGAAGCTAACTGAAACAAACACCTGTGTGGCGACGCTAACTGAAACAAACAATACAGATGATTTAGAAAATGTTCAAAGGAGAGCTAGAAAATAGTGGCCAGAGTTGAACTATGAGGAAAAGTTGAAAACAATGCAGGTGCCCATGTTGGCTGATTGCAAGAAGAAACATATAAGGTGTTGCAAGACGTGACAAGAGTAGATAAAGATGGTTTCTTAGTCTTGTTATCTTAGTGTTGTTGTTCCTGCTGCAACAGCAACAACAACACGCCACAGTTGCAAACTGACGGTAAAAACAAGAGTTTAAAGGAGAATGCAAACATTTCTTCTCAAATAGAATGATTGTTGACCAGAGGAAGGTATTAGAGGAAGGAGTTAGTTAATGTTACAACCACAGGTGATGTAAATAATGTGAGAAAACCGTCAAGTTAATAAATGAGACACTTGTACAATACTGTGACAGCTGTACTCTGGAGTGAGACACTTGTACAATACTGTGACAATGTACTCTGGAGTGAGACACTTGTACAATACTGTGATATATGTACTCTGGAGTGAGACACTTGTACAATACTGTGACAGATGTACTCTGGAGTGAGACACTTGTACAATACTGTGATATATGTTCTCTGGAGTGAGACACTTGTACAATACTGTGACCGCTGTACTCTGGAGTGAGACACTTGTACAATACTGTGACAGCTGTACTCTGGAGTGAGACACTTGTACAATACTGTGACAGCTGTACTCTGGAGTGAGACACTTGTACAATACTGTGACAGCTGTACTCTGGAGTGAGACACTTGTACAATACTGTGACAGCTGTACTCTGGAGTAAGACACTTGTACAATAATGTGACAGATGTACTCTGGAGTGAGACACTTGTACAATACTGTGACAGCTGTACTCTGGAGTGAGACACTTGTACAATACTGTGACAGCTGTACTCTGGAGACACTTGTACAATACTGTGACAGCTGTACTCTGGAGTAAGACACTTGTACAATACTGTGACAGATGTACTCTGGAGTGAGACACTTGTACAATACTGTGACAGCTGTACTCTGGAGTGAGACACTTGTACAATACTGTGACAGCTGTACTCTGGAGTGAGACACTTGTACAATACTGTGACAGATGTACTCTGGAGTGAGACACTTGTACAATACTGTGATATATGTACTCTGGAGTGAGACACTTGTACAATACTGTGACAGCTGTACTCTGGAGTGAGACACTTGTACAATACTGTCATATCTGTACTCTGGAGGAGACACTTGTACAATACTGTGACAGCTGTACTCTGGAGTGAGACACTTGTACAATACTGTGATATATGTACTCTGGAGTGAGACACTTGTACAATACTGTGACAGCTGTACTCTGGAGTGAGACACTTGTACAATACTGTGACAGCTGTACTCTGGAGTGAGACACTTGTACAATACTGTGACAGCTGTACTCTGGAGTGAGACACTTGTACAATACTGTGACAGCTGTACTCTGGAGTGAGACACTTGTACAATACTGTGATATATGTACTCTGGAGTGAGACACTTGTACAATACTGTGACAGATGTACTCTGGAGTGAGACACTTGTACAATACTGTGATATATGTACTCTGGAGTGAGACACTTGTACAATACTGTGATATATGTACTCTGGAGTGAGACACTTGTACAATACTGTGACAGATGTACTCTGGAGTGAGACACTTGTACAATACTGTGATATATGTTCTCTGGAGTGAGACACTTGTACAATACTGTGACCGCTGTACTCTGGAGTGAGACACTTGTACAATACTGTGACAGCTGTACTCTGGAGGGAGACACTTGTACAATACTGTGACAGCTGTACTCTGGAGTGAGATACTTGTATAATACTGTGACAGCTGTACTCTGGAGTGAGACACTTGTACAATACTGTGACAGCTGTACTCTGGAGTGAGACACTTGTACAATACTGTGACAGCTGTACTCTGGAGTGAGACACTTGTACAATACTGTGACAGCTGTAATCTGGAGGGAGACACTTGTACAATACTGTGACAGCTGTACTCTGGAGTGAGACACTTGTACAATACTGTGATATATGTACTCTGGAGTGAGACACTTGTACAATACTGTGACAGCTGTACTCTGGAGGGAGACACTTGTACAATACTGTGACAGCTGTACTCTGGAGTGAGACACTTGTACAATACTGTGACAGCTGTACTCTGGAGGGAGACACTTGTACAATACTGTGACAGCTGTAATCTGGAGGGAGACACTTGTACAATACTGTGACAGCTGTACTCTGGAGTGAGACACTTGTACAATACTGTGATATATGTACTCTGGAGTGAGACACTTGTACAATACTGTGACAGCTGTACTCTGGAGGGAGACACTTGTACAATACTGTGACAGCTGTACTCTGGAGGGAGACACTTGTACAATACTGTGATATATGTACTCTGGAGTGAGACACTTGTACAATACTGTGATATCTGTACTCTGGAGTGAGACACATGTACAATACTGTGATATCTCTACTCTGGAGTGAGACACTTGTACAATACTGTGATACCTGTACTCTGGAGTGAGACACTTGTACAATACTGTGATATATGTACTCTGGAGTGAGACACTTGTACAATACTGTGATACCTGTACTCTGGAGTGAGACACTTGTACAATACTGTGATATATGTACTCTGGAGTGAGACACTTGTAGAACACTGGTGTATCTGTATAACAATAATAATAATAATATCTTTATTTACTACAAGTACATGTACACGGTATACAGACCATAGCTGACATCAATGACATACTACTATATAGAAGGTCCCTTCTTATGCTGAGCATTTCTGGCAAATTAGGTCAGTTTTGTCGCAGGATGCGACCCACACCAGTCCACTAACACCCAGGTACCCATTTTACTGATGTTTTCCAGCCGTACCGGAAAATCAGAGACAAGTAAGGCGTTTCATAGGAATGTGTGGGTTTTATCGGAAATTTATCAAAGATTTTGCCAAGATGGCGGCACCCTTGACTCATTTGATGGGTAAAAATGTGAAATTTGTGTGTAGCCAGGAATGTGAAGAAGCTTTTAATGTAGTGCAATGGTTGTGGACTGGAAGTGTAGTGATGGTAGGTATGTAGACCAGTGATAGTAGATATCTAGTGTAGTGTTGGTAGATGTGTAATGGTGGTAGATATGTAGTGTTAGGCTGCTAGATGTGTTGTGCACTGGTTGCGGACTGGAAGTGTAGTAATGGTAGGCATGTAGAGCCGGGATGGTAGATATCTAGTGTAATGTTGGGAGATGTGTAATGGTAGTAGATATGTAGTGTTGGGCTGCTAGATGTGTAGTGATCGTAGATGTGTAGTAGTGACGTTAGATCAATAGATATGGCAGAAGTGTAGTGTAGAACTAGACTGCAGATGTGTCTTGCACTGGTTGTGGACTGGAAGTGTAGTGACTGTAGGTATGTAGAGCAGTGATGGTAGGTATCTAGTGTAGTGTTGGTAGATGTGTAATAGTGGTAGATATGTAGTGCTTTACTGCTATATGTGTAGTGATCGTAGATTTGAAGGAGTGATGGGGAAGAGGGCTTGATGGGTATGAGAGGATGAGGGGTAGGGGGATGGCTGAGGGGAAGAGAGGTGGGGGAGAAGGGAAAGAGTGGTATTAGGGATGGGTGAGAGTACATGAAACTCCTTGAAAAATGGTGTTATGACAAGTGTCACATAACACTGACAGCCCAGAGACATTGATGAATGTGAGCAGGGAACCCTGTCTATCTGTGACTGTCTGTCTAGCTCTGCTTATCTGTCTGCCTGTGTGTGTGTCTTTCCGTCTGCTTGTCTCAGTCTCAGAGTGCGGCTCGTAAACCAACAGGTAGATATAAATGCTCTGGAAAATGTACAAAGGAGGATGACTAAGTTGATTCCATGTGTATCAGAAATCTTCCCTATGAGGATAGACTGAGGGCCCTGAATCTGCACTCTCTAGAAAGGCGTAGAATTAGGGGGGATATGATTGAGGTATATAAATGGAAAACAGGAGATTCGACCTCCCGACCTCAGTGTGTGAGCTGAGTGCGCTAGCGATCGAGCTACGGGACACACCTCTGGAGTGAGACACTAGATATTGTACTCTGGAATGAGACATTTGTACAACATTCGGGTACCCAAATATTGCACAAGTGTCCCATTCACCATTGGTAATGGTAAAAATATCATATGATAAAAAGGGCAACACAGAAGATGAGACACAACGAACGTAAGCCCGATACCGTATTACACACACAAGGACTCTGTGAAGACAGAACAGAGGGAGACACCAACAAGTGTTGGGTGACATACACAACTGAGGAGGAGGTGAAGAAGTTGCTCAGTGACCTTGATACCTCAAAGGCGATGGGACCAGACAACATATCCCCGTGGGTCCTCAGAGAGGGAGCAGAGACGCTGTGTGTGCCACTAACAACAATATTCAACACATCACTTGAAACTGGGCAGCTACCTGAGATATGGAAGACGGCAAATGTAATTCCCATTTTTAAGAAAGGAGACAGAAACGAGGCACAAAACTATAGACCAGTGTCACTTACGTGTATAGTATGCAAAGTCATGGAGAACATTATCAGGAGAATGGTAGAGCACCTGGAACGGAACAAGATTATAAACGACAACCAGCACGGATTCAGGGAAGACAAATCCTGTGTCACAAACCTTCTGCAGTTTTACGACAAGGTAACAGAAGTAAGACACGAGAGAGAGGGGTGGGTTTACTGCATTTTCTTGGACTGCAAGAAGGCCTTCAACACAGTTCCCCACAGGAGATTAGTGCAGAAGCTAGAGAATCAGGCACGTATAACAGGAAGGGCACTGCAATGAATCAGAGAATACCTGACAGGGAGGCAACAATGAGTCATGGTACGAAATGAGGTATCACAATGGGCGCCTGTGACGAGCGGGGTTCCACAAGGGTCAGTCCTAGGACCAGTGCTGTTCTTGGTATATGTGAATGACATGACGGAAGGGATAGACTCAGAAGTGTCCCTGTTTGCAGACGATGTGAAGTTAATGAGAAGAATTAAATCAGATGAGGATCAGGCAGGACTTCAAAGAGACCTGGACAGGCTAGACACGTGGTCCACCAACTGGCTACTCGAATTTTACCACGCCAAATGCAAAGTCATGAAGATCGGGGAAGGGCAAAGAAGACCGCAGACAGAGTATACGCTAGGTGGCCAAAGACTGCAAACCTCGCTCAAGGAGAAAGATCTTGGGGTGAATATAACACCGAGCACGTCTCCGGAAGCACACATCAACCAGATAACTGCTGCAGCATATGGGCGCCTGGCAAACCTGAGAATAGCGTTCCGATACCTTAATAAGGAATCGTTCAAGGTACTGTACACTGTGTACGTCAGGCCCATATTGGAGTATGCAGCACCAGTTCGGAACCCACACCTGGTCAAGCACGTCAAGAAATTAGAGAAAGTGCAAAGGTTTGCAACAAGGTTAGTTCCGGAGCTAAGGGAATGTCCTACGAAGAAAGGTTAAGGGAAATCGGCCTGACGACACTGGAGGACAGGAGGGTTAGGGGAGACATGATAACGACATACAAAATACTGCGTGGAATAGATAAGGTGGACAGAGACAGGATGTTCCAGAGATGGAGTGAAGATGGAGTGAAAGGGATGTTAGGAAGTATTTCTTCAGTCACAGAGTTGTCAGGAAGTGGAATAGTCTGGCAAGTGATGTAGTGGAGGCAGGAACCATACATAATAATAATAATAATAATAATAATAATAGTTTATTGAGACATGATACAATATTGTTATTTAGACATGATACATAGTTAGGTATAAATGAGGTGTAGACGCCAAAAGCCCTTAATATGCTGTGCATTGTGGGCATTCTTAAGATTAATTAATAGTAGACTACATAGTAAAAAATTATGGTTGATAATTTACAGAATAGGTATACTTGTGTATGTAAGTTGTAAAATTTGAACATAAGTTGAACATAATAATTTATTAACTGTTGCAATGCAATTAATTGAATGAGATCAAACAATTAAAAACAATTAGTTGCCTTGCAATTACAGTTTATATGGTCATTATATAAGTTACACAGAGTACAAGAGAGTGAATTATTTTTTGTTAATGTTATAGAAACAGTTAGCTCAATATACATTATTTATAACAGGTTTTTACATTTTAGTGATTAATCAACTTTGTTTGGAATGTTTGATATTTTGCATGTAGGTTTGGGTGAGAAGGTGGTTTTTATAGCTTTAAGATGAGGTATGATAAAGCTCATGGAACAGGGAGAGAGATGACCTAGTAGCGGTCAGTAAAGAGGCGGGGCCAGGAGCTAAGTATCGACCCCTGCAACCACAATTAGGTGACTACACACACACACACACACCACCTGCAGAAATTACTAATTATTTTTTATTCCTTCAGCGCGTAAATCGCAACAAGAGGTGTTCCGTTATGAGAAGTACGGAAGAGCGGTAGCCGCGTATTGCGTACTGGGGGAGGGGGAGGCCGAGGACGGTCCTGGGGAGAGTAAACAAGGTCGGTCAGAGGTCTAGAATTTGAGGTCATGCATTTCTGGCTTCCTCATGTTCTTCTACTCACCTTCCTATTACTCACCCTCTCTCACTTCACCCTACTCACCTCCCTCACTCACTTTACTACCTCCACACACTCTTGTACTCACCTTCCTCACCCTCTCACTCAACTTGTACTCACCCTCTCACTCACCCTCTCACTCACCTTGTCTCACCTCTCACTCACACTCTTGTACTCACCCTCTCACTCACCCTTGACTCACCCTTCACTCACACTCTTGTACTCACCTCTCACACCCTCTCACTCACACTCTTGTACTCACCTCTCACTCACACTCTTGTACTCACCTCTCACTCAACCTCTGTACTCACCTCTTTGTACTCACCCTCTCACTCACACTCTTGTACTCACCCTCTCACTCACACACTCTTGTACTCACCCTCTCACTCACACTCTTGTACTCACCCTCTCACTACACACTCTTGTACTCACCCTCTCACTACACCTGTACTCTCTCACTCACACTCTTGTATCACCCTCCTCACACTCTTGTACTCACCCTCTCATCACACACTCTTGTACTCACCTCTCACTCACACTCTTGTACTCACCTCTCACTCACACTCTGTACTCACCTCTCACTCACACTCTTGTCTCACCCTCTCATCACATCTGTACTCACCCTCTCACTCACACTCTGTACTCACCTCTCCTCACTCTGCTCACCTCTCACTCACCTTGTACTCACCTCTCACTCAACTCTTGTACTCACCCTCTCACTCACACTCTTGCTCACCTCTCACTCACACTCTTGTACTCACCCTCTCACTCACATCTTGTACTCACCTCTCACTCACACCTTGTACTCCCCTCTCACTCACTCTGTACTCACCCTCTCACTCACACTCTTGTACTCACCCTCTCACTCACAACTCTTGTACTCACCCTCTCACTCACACTCTTGTACTCACCCTCTCACTCACTCTTGTACTCACCCTCTCACTCCACACTCTTGTACTCACCCCTCACTACACTCTTGTACTCACCCCCACTCACACTCTTGTACTCACCCTCTCACTCAACTCTTGTACTCACCTCTCACTCACACTCTTGTACTCCTCTCTCACACTCTTACCGTCACTACTACTCTTGTACTCACCCTCTCACTCACACTCTGTACTCACCCTCTCACTCACCTCTTGTACTCACCCTCTCACTCACACTCTTGTACTCCCCCTTTCCTCACTACCATCTACACTCTTGTACCTCCACCCTCTCTGACCTCACACACTCTTGTACTCACCCTCTCACTCACACACTCTTGTACTCACCCTCTCACTCACACTCTTGTACTCACCCTCTCACTCACACTCTTGTACTCACCCTCTCACTCACACTCTTGTACTCACCCTCTCACTCACACTCTTGTACTCACCCTCTCACTCCACTCTTGTACTCACCCTTCCTCACCTTGTACTCACCCTCTCACTCACACTCTTGTACTCACCCTCTCACTCACACTCTTGTACTCACCCTCTCACTCACACTCTTGTACTCACCCTCTCACTCACACTCTTGTACTCACCCTCTCACTCACACTCTTGTACTCACCCTCTCACTCACACTCTTGTACTCACCTCTCACTCACCACTTTTGCTCACCTCTCACTCACACCTCTTGTACTCACCCTCTCACTCACACACTTGACTCACTCTCACTCACACCTTGTCTCACTCTCACTCACACTCTTGTACTCACCCTCTCACTCACTCTTGTACTCACCCTCTCCTCACACTCTTGTCTCACCCTCACTCACATCTTGTACTCACCCTTCACTCCACCTCTGTACTCACCCTCTCACTCACACTCTTGTACTCCCCTCTCACTCACAACTCTGTACTCCCTCTCACTCACATCTTGTATCACCCTCTCACTCACATACTCTTGTACTCACCCTCTCACTACATACTCTTGTACTCACCCTCTCACTCCACCTCTTGTACTCACCCTCTCACTCACACCTCTTGTACTCACCCTCTCACTCACACACTCTGTACTCACCTCTCACTCACACTCTTGTACTCACCTCTCACTCACACACTCTTGTACTCCCTCTCACTCCACACTCTGTACTCACCTCTCACTCACACACTCTTGTACTCACCCTCTCACTCACACTCTTGTACTCACCCTCTCACTCACACTCTTGTACTCACCCTCTCACTCACATACTCTTGTACTCACCCTCTCACTCACACACTCTTGTACTCACCCTCTCACTCCACACTCTTGTACTCACCCTCTCACTCACACACTCTTGTACTCACCCTCTCACACTCACACTCTTGTACTCACCCTCTCACTCACACACTCTTGTACTCACCCTCTCACTCACACACTCTTGTACTCACCCTCTCACTCACACACTCTTGTACTCACCCTCTCACTCACACACTCTTGTACTCACCCTCTCACTCACACACTCTTGTACTCACCTCTCACTACACACTCTTGTACTCACCCTCTCACTCACACACTCTTGTACTCACCCTCTCACTCACACACTCTTGTACTCACCCTCTCACTCACACACTCTTGTACTCACCCTCTCACTCACACACTCTTGTACTCACCCTCTCACTCACATACTCTTGTACTCATCCTCTCACTCACACACTCTTGTACTCACCTCTCACTCACATACTATTGTACTCACCTCTCACTCACATACTCTTGTACTCACCCTCTCACTCACACACTCTTGTACTCACCCTCTCACTCACACACTCTTGTACTCACCCTCTCACTCCACACTCTTGTACTCACCCTCTCACTCACACACTCTTGTACTCACCCTCTCACTCACATACTATTGTACTCACCCTCTCACTCACATACTCTTGTACTCACCCTCTCACTCACACACTCTTGTACTCACCCTCTCACTCACATACTCTTGTACTCACCCTCTCACTCACACACTCTTGTACTCACCCTCTCACTCACACACTCTTGTACTCACCCTCTCACTCACATACTATTGTACTCACCCTCTCACTCACATACTCTTGTACTCACCCTCTCACTCACACACTCTTGTACTCACCCTCTCACTCACATACTCTTGTACTCACCCTCTCACTCACACACTCTTGTACTCACCCTCTCACTCACATACTCTTGTACTCACCCTCTCACTCACACACTCTTGTACTCACCCTCTCACTCACATACTCTTGTACTCACCCTCTCACTCACATACTCTTGTACTCAACCATTCAATCATCCACACGAGGTTACAAAAATAATCCAAGTGTTACAAACACAAACACTTTAGGCAAAACAAACACGACAAACACAAACACCACTTCAAGCAGAAACAAACATACGACAAACACAAACACCACTTCAAGCAGAAACAAACATACGACAAACACAAACACCACTTCAAGCAGAAACAAACATACGACAAACACAAACACCACTTCAAGCAGAAACAAACATACGACAAACACAAACTTCAAACAAGACACAAGTACACACACCAATCAAACCAGGCCAAGTGTCTATCGACAAGTGCCTCTGAGCGCTGATAACACACACACACTAGAGCTGCAATATGGTTCTGTGGTGTCCGCAGCTAAAACTCTTCGTATAGAAGCTAAAACACTACAAGAGCTACAAAGTGACTCCCAGAGGTAAAGGAAGAGTTAGGAAGTGAGACTGGAAACTGTCGTGATGCAACTGTCAACTCACAGGAGGAAACAAAAACTGAGCAATACTGTCATCAGAGCTTGCTTGCTTGTTTGCTTGTTTGCTTGCTTGCTTGCTTGCTTGCTTGCTTAGACCCAAGCTATCATACCCATCCTTCCTTCCTAACTTGTACACCCTCACTCGACCGCTTAAAACTGCATGGACAATCTCCAGTAGTCGACGTTCACAAAAGCATTCAATCCCACCCTGGAAGATGGTCAATAGCATCGAGATTGACTCTCAGTTGCCAGGTATGTGCAACTTAGTGATAAAACCTTCCTTACTGCGTCTATCACACAGTTGAGGGTTTATGATCCAAAGTTCAATGAAGGAGCCAGACACTGCGACATACTAACAGCCTCCTTAACTAGACCACCTTAATATAAAAGCCATGAAGTATCATACTGGCTGGGTCCCATGGTGGAGATTATGTCGTCCATGCTTGAGAATGTGTGGGAGGGAGAAAGCTCACTCCCAGGCAGTGAGAGTGGGGGGTTTTTCTATTAGGAGTCCGTAAATCTTCCCCGGGCACTCTTCTTGAAATTCAGATTATTCATATTGATGTATTAACGTGTGGCTCCTCGCCTTCATCTCCTTAGCCTTATCGTACGCAGTTTCATGTATCAATAAACCGGTAGACTGACTGGGATACCATGCATTTGTTTGCTATACTTTGGAAGGGAATACAGTAAACACTTAAAGGGTAGACCTGATACAAATGATGTAATATCAACTACAGCAAAATAAGTCCCCAGGTCCCAATGAACTCTTTTCAAGGGTTCTGAAAGACTGTAAGATGGAACTTACTAGACCACTAACCCATGTAATTCCTCTTTCCAAACAAGTGTAGTGATGCAGTGGGACTGACGAAAAACACACATCAGTAACACTTAGGTATTTTAATTCGACTGAAGAAGTCTACGAAGTAGGTTTTTTCGGTCGAATACAGGGCAAAAATAACACTGGACTCAGTAGAAATTAAGGTGGTCAGTCCCTTAGCCTAAAGCAGAGGCTTGATGCCAGAGACTTGTACACTGGGGTTGGAAGTGTAGCAGCTGGAGATAAAGTCACAGTGAGTGGGGCCCACTAGTGAGAACAAGTCATGTTTAACAAGTGTTAACACCAGTTGTTGAAATCTTGTACCAAGATACCACAGTGCTCCTGTGTCACCCATATATCATTATATAAGGTAGTCAATACCATGGTCAACACTGAGATATTTGTATTGTTGCTATACCATATACATCTTATTGCACACCAATCTGTACATACTGAGTCTATACAAGACATCAGAATCAAACATGACTGAAACACTTGACGTTACATGACCAATATAAATAAATATATATATATATATATATATATATATATATATATATATATTATTTTTTTATTATTAACACATCGGCCGATTCCCACCAAGGCAGGGTGGCCCGAAAAAGAAAAACTTTCATCATCATTCACTCCATCACTGTCTTGCCAGAGGGGTGCTTTACTACAGTTATAAAACTGCAACATTAACACCCCTCCTTCAGAGTGCCGGCACTGTACTTCCCATCTCCAGAACTCAAGTCCGGCCTGCCGGTTTCCTGAATCCTTCATAAATGTTACTTTGCTCACACTCCAACAGCACGTCAAGTATTAAAACCATATGCCTCCATTCACTCCTATCAAATACGCTCACACATGCTTGCTGGAAGTCCAAGCCCCTCGCACACAAAACTTCCTTACCCTCCCTCCAACCTATCCTAGGCCGACCCCTACCCCGCCTTCCCTCCACTACAGATTTATACACTCTCGAAGTCACTCTGTCTCGTTCCATTCTCTCTACATGTCCGAACCACCTCAACAACCCCTCCTCAGCTCTCTGGACAATCGTTTTGGTAATCCCGCACCTCCTCCTAATTTCCAAACTCCGAATTCTCTGCATTATATTCACACCACACATTGACCTCAGACATGACATCTCCACTGCCTCCAGCCTTCTCCTCGTTGCAACATTCATCACCCATGCTTCACACCCATATAACAGCGTTGGTATAACTATACTCTCATACATTCCCCTCTTTACTTCCATGGACAAGGTTCTTTGTCTCCACAGACTCCGAAGTGCTCCACTCACACTTTTTCCCTCATCAATTCTATGATTCACCTCATCCTTCATAGACCCATCTGCTGACATGTCCACTCCCAAATATCTAAATACATTCACCTCCTCCATACTCTCTCCCTCCAATCTGATATCCAATCTTTCGTTACCTATTCTTTTGTCATCCTCATCACCTTACTCTTTCCTATATTCACTTTCAATTTTCTTCTTTTACACACCCTACCAAATTCATCCACCAACCTCTGCAACTTCTCTTCAGAATCTCCCAAAAGCACAGTGTCATCAGCAAAAGCAACTGTGACAACTCCACTTTGTATTTGCTTCTTTATCTTTTAGCCCAACACCTCTTGCCAAGACCCTCGCATTCACTTCTCTTACAACCCCATCTATAAATATATTGAACAACCACGGTGACATCACACATCCTTGTCTAAGGCCCACTTTTACTGGGAAATAGTCCCTTCCTCCTACACACTCTAACCTGAGCCTCACTATCCTCATAAAAACTCTTCACTGCTTTCAGTAACCTTCCTCCTATTCCATACACCTGCAACATCTGCCACATTGCCCCCTATTTACCCTATCATACGCCTTTTCCAAATCCATAAATGCCACAAAACCTCTTTACCCTTATCCAAATACTGTTCACCTATATGTTTCACTGTAAACACTTGGTCTACACACCCCCTACCTTTCCTAAAGCCCCTTTTCATCTGCTATCCTGCTTTTTGTCTTACTCTTAATTCTTTCAATAATAACTCTACCATACACTTTACCAGGTACACTCAACAGACTTATGCCCTATAATTTTTGCACTCTCTTTTGTCCCCTTTGCCTTTATACAAAGGAACAATACACGCTCTCTGCCAATCCCTAGGTCCTTACCCTCTTCCATACATTTATTAAATAATAGCACCAACCACTCCAAAACTATATCCCCACCTGCTTTTAACATTTCTATCTTTATCCCATCAATCCCAGCTGCCTTACCCCTTTCATTCTACCCACTGCCTCACGAACTTCCCTACACCCACAACTGGCTCTTCCACACTCCTACAAGATGTTATTCCTCCTTGCCCTACACACGAAATCACAGCTTCCTGTCTTCATCAACATTTAACAAATCCTCAAAATATTCTCTCCATCTTCCCGATACCTCTAACTCTCCATTTAATAACTCTCCTCTCCTATTTTTAACTGTCAAATCCATTTGTTCTCTAGGCTTCCTCAACTTATTAATCTCATTCCAAAACTTTTTCTTATTTTCAACAAAATTTGCTGATAACATCTCACCCACTCTCTCATCAGCTCTCTTTTTACATTGCTTCACCACTCTTTTAACCTCTCTTTTTCTCTCCATATACTCTTCCCTCCTTGCATCACTTCTACTTTGTAAAAACCTCTCATATGCTAACTTTTTCTCCCTTACTACTCTCTTTACATCATCATTCCACCAATCGCTCCTCTTCCCTCCCGCACCCACTCGCCTGTAACCACAAACTTCTGCTGAACACTCTAACACTACATTTTTAAATCTACCCCATACATCTTCGACCCCATTGCCTACCTCTCACTAGCCCATCTATCCTCCAATAGTTGTTTATATCTTACCCTAACTGCCTCCTCTTTTAGTTTATAAAGCCATGGTTAACGAGAGAGCTGGAGCTCAGTATTTACAGCCACTGTAATCAACTATCAAAAGACATTCCAACATTAATTTCTTCCCAGACATGTTTTTTGGGGTGCTAAATTCCTGGTGAGAAGCAATAAAATTTCCAGCTTTGTGTATCCCTGGCGACGTGAGCGCCACTCTCTGGCGAGTAATGAGAGTGGCGACAAGGTAGGGTCCCACGCAATACCTTCCTTCACTCATTCAATTCCCGTCTTGAGGCGCCTTAGATCCTCACACACTTAAATGCTATCTATCCTATAGATCGTCCCCCTATCCTCTGCCTGCAAGATCCGCCTGAGACATCCTTAGCTCCTTCCTGATATCCTGATCTCCAAGGTCGAGTGCATTTAATGAGGAGCTACGGATCAGGAGGACATACAGGCAAAGCACATAAGTGAGGTTATTTATATTAAAAAATGGGAACACCAGCAGTGTGTTGCTACACTGTTCTATGTGATAGTTACACAGTGGGAACACCAGCAGTGTGTTGCTACACTATTCTATGTGATAGTTACACAGTGGGAACACCAGCAGTGTGTTGCTACACTGTTCTATGTGATAGTTACACAGTGGGAACACCAGCAGTGTGTTGCTACACTATTCTATGTGATAGTTACACAGTGGGAACACCAGCAGTGTGTTGCTACACTGTTCTATGTGATAGTTACACAGTGGGAACACCAGCAGTGTGTTGCTACACTATTTTATATGATAGTTACACAGTGGGAACACCAGCAGTGTGTTGCTACACTGTTCTATGTGATAGTTACACAGTGGGAACACCAGCAGTGTGTTGCTACACTATTCTATGTGATAGTTACACAGTGGGAACACCAGCAGTGTGTTGCTACACTATTCTATGTGATAGTTACACAGTGGGAACACCAGCAGTGTGTTGCTACACTGTTCTATGTGATAGTTACACAGTGGGAACACCAGCAGTGTGTTGCTACACTATTTTATATGATAGTTACACAGTGGGAACACCAGCAGTGTGTTGCTACACTATTTTATATGATAGTTACACAGTGGGAACACCAGCAGTGTGTTGCTACACTATTCTATGTGATAGTTACACAGTGGGAACACCAGCAGTGTGTTGCTACACTATTTTATATGATAGTTACACAGTGGGAACACCAGCAGTGTGTTGCTACACTATTCTATGTGATAGTTACACAGTGGGAACACCAGCAGTGTGTTGCTACACTGTTCTATGTGATAGTTACACAGTGGGAACACCAGCAGTGTGTTGCTACACTATTTATATGATAGTTACACAGTGGGAACACCAGCAGTGTGTTGCTACACTATTTTATGTGATAGTTACACAGTGGGAACACCAGCAGTGTGTTGCTACACTATTCTATGTGATAGTTACACAGTGGGAACACCAGCAGTGTGTTGCTACACTATTTTATATGATAGTTACACAGTGGGAACACCAGCAGTGTGTTGCTACACTATTCTATGTGATAGTTACACAGTGGGAACACCAGCAGTGTGTTGCTACACTGTTCTATGTGATAGTTACACAGTGGGAACACCAGCAGTGTGTTGCTACACTATTTATATGATAGTTACACAGTGGGACCACCAGCAGTGAGTTGTTACACTGTTCTATGTGATAGTTACACAGTGGGAACACCAGCAGTGTGTTGCTACACTATTTTATATGATAGTTACACAGTGGGAACACCAGCAGTGTGTTGCTACACTATTTTATATGATAGTTACACAGTGGGAACACCAGCAGTGTGTTGCTACACTATTTTATATGATAGTTACACAGTGGGACCACCAGCAGTGTGTTGTTACACTGTTCTATGTGATAGTTACACAGTGGGAACACCAGCAGTGTGTTGCTACACTATTTTATATGATAGTTACACAGTGGGAACACCAGCAGTGTGTTGCTACACTGTTCTATGTGATAGTTACACAGTGGTAACACCAGCAGTGTGTTGCTACACTATTTTATATGATAGTTACACAGTGGGAACACCAGCAGTGTGTTGATACACTGTTCTATGTGATAGTTACACAGTGGGACCACCAGCAGTGTGTTGCTACACTGTTCTATATGATAGTTACACAGTGGGAACACCAGCAGTGTGTTGATACACTGTTCTATATGATAGTTACACAGTGGGGACACCAGCAGTGTGTTGCTACACTGTTCTATATGATAGTTACACAGTGGGGACACCAGCAGTGTGTTGCTACACTGTTCTATATGATAGTTACACAGTGGGAACACCAGCAGTGTGCTGCTACACTGTTCTATATGATAGTTACACAGTGGGGACACCAGCAGTGTGTTGCTACACTGTTCTATATGATAGTTACACAGTGGTAACACCAGCAGTGTGTTGATACACTGTTCTATATGATAGTTACACAGTGGGAACACCAGCAGTGTGTTGCTACACTGTTCTATATGATAGTTACACAGTGGGACCACCAGCAGTGTGTTGCTACACTGTTCTATATGATAGTTACACAGTGGGAACACCAGCAGTGTGTTGATACACTGTTCTTTATGATAGTTACACAGTGGGAACACCAGCAGTGTACTGCTACACTGTTCTATGTGATAGTTACACAGTGGGAACACCAGCAGTGTGTTGCTACACTGTTCTATATGATAGTTACACAGTGGTAACACCAGCAGTGTGTTGATACACTGTTCTATATGATAGTTACACAGTGGGAACACCAGCAGTGTACTGCTACACTATTATATATGATAGTTACACAGTGGGAACACCAGCACTGTGTTGCTACACTGTTCTATATGATAGTTACACAGTGGGAACACCAGCAGTGTGTTGCTACACTGTTCTATGTGATAGTTACACAATGGGGACACCAGCAGTGTGTTGCTACACTGTTCTATGTGATAGTTACACAGTGGGAACACCAGCAGTGTGTTGATACACTGTTCTATGTGATAGTTACACAGTGGGAACACCAGCAGTGTGTTGCTACACTATTATATATGATAGTTACACAGTGGGAACACCAGCACTGTGTTGCTACACTGTTCTATATGATAGTTACACAGTGGGAACACCAGCAGTGTGTTGCTACACTGTTCTATGTGATAGTTACACAATGGGGACACCAGCAGTGTGTTGTTACACTATTCTATATGATAGTTACACAGTGGGAACACCAGCACTGTGTTGCTACACTGTTCTATGTGATAGTTACACAATGGGGACACCAGCAGTGTGTTGTTACACTATTCTATATGATAGTTACACAGTGGGAACACCAGCACTGTGTTGCTACACTTTTCTATATGATAGTTACACAGTGGGAACACCAGCAGTGTGTTGCTACACTATTCTATATGATAGTTACACAGTGGGAACACCAGCAGTGTGTTGCTACACTGTTCTATATGATAGTTACACAGTGGGACCACCAGCAGTGTGTTGCTACACTATTCTATATGATAGTTACACAGTGGGAACACCAGCACTGTGTTGCTACACTGTTCTATGTGATAGTTACACAATGGGGACACCAGCAGTGTGTTGCTACACTATTCTATATGATAGTTACACAGTGGGAACACCAGCAGTGTGTTGTTACACTATTCTATATGATAGTTACACAGTGGGAACACCAGCAGTGTACTGCTACACTGTTCTATGTGATAGTTACACAGTGGGAACACCAGCAGTGTACTGCTACACTATTCTATATGATAGTTACACAGTGGGAACACCAGCAGTGTGTTGCTACACTGTTCTATGTGATAGTTACACAGTGGGACCACCAGCAGTGTGTTGCTACACTGTTCTATATGATAGTTACACAGTGGGAACACCAGCAGTGTGTTGCTACACTGTTCTATATGATAGTTACACAGTGGGAACACTAGCAGTGTACTGCTACACTGTTCTATGTGATAGTTACACAGTGGGACCACAAGTTAGCTATGTTTCTCTGTCATATTCCATCACACAGAATGGGTCACATACATGAGGTAATAAAGCGTGCCAGTTTGGACTGGCAGACTTCAGCAGTGTGAGTTTGGACTGGCAGACTTCAGCAGTGTGAGTTTGGACTGGCAGACTTCAGCAGTGTGAGTTTGAACTGGCAGACTTCAGCAGTGTGAGTTTGGACTGGCAGACTTCAGCAGTGAGAGTTTGAACTGGCAGACTTCAGCAGTGAGAGTTTGAACTGGCAGACTTCAGCAGTGTGAGTTTGGACTGGCAGACTTCAGCAGTGAGAGTTTGAACTGGCAGACTTCAGCAGTGAGAGTTTGAACTGGCAGACTTCAGCAGTGTGAGTTTGGACTGGCAGACTTCAGCAGTGTGAGTTTGGACTGGCAGACTTCAGCAGTGCTGGTGTTACTGTTACGAGTGTTACGCTTGGCGTGACGGGACAGACATGGGACACAATATGGGTAGGGATGAGAGAGAGAGATTCATCCTACCATCCTCTCTTCTATTCATTCTATCCTACTTCCATCCTTATATTTATTTATCCATCCATCATTATATAATAATAATAATAATAATAATAATAATAATAATAATAATAATAATAATAATAACTTTATTGAGACATGGTACAATGATACATGGTAGACATAGTTATACATAGTTATTACATAGTTATTAATGATATGTACATGCCAAAAGCCCCTAATATGCTGTGCATTGTGGGCATTCTTAGGACTACTTAATTATAGACTACATGGTAATAAGTTATGGTTGATAATTTATAAAATAAATATAATTGCGTATCTAAGTTATAAAGTTTGAATATAAGTTGAACATATCAATTAATTATAGCAATGCAACTAATTGAGTGAGATAATTTAAAACAATTAGTTGCATTGCAGTTACAGTTTACGTGGTCATTATAATGTAAATGTTATGGTAATAGTTAGCTTAGTATGTATTATTCATAACAGGTTATTACATTTAAGTGATTAGTCAGGTTTTTACATTTAAGTGATTATTCTACTTTGTTGGGAATGTTTGATATTGAGCACTTAGGTTTGGGTGAGAAGGTGGTTTTTTAGCATCGTTTTGAATTGGGGTACAGGCAGGGTTTCTTTGGTAATGACAGGTAATGAATTCCAAATTTTCGTGCCTTTTATATGCATTGAGTTTTTACATAGTGTTAGATGAACACGGGGAACATCGAGGAGTGATCTGTGTCTAGTGTTATGGTCATGTGTCCTGTTTGCTAATTCCTTCCCCTCCTTCCTTTGTTCCTTGCCCCTTCCTTCCTTCCTTCCTTGCCAGTCTTGTAGCGTCACTCGTTTGTTTCCTGCATTCATCTTGTTGTTTACTCTAGTCCTTTATTTCATACCTTCCATTCGTCTTCCTTCATTCCTCCAGTATTTCCACCTCACTTATCACCCTTCATCTTCTACCTCTCTCTTGTTCAATTCTCCTCCCCATCCCTCCTATCCTCCTTCCTCCACCTCAGCTTCCACCTCCACTTTCCTCACCTCCCCGCTCCTCCCCGCTCCTCCCCATCATTTAACATGACATCACGGTCACGGTTTAAATCCCTCACTTAACCTCCCCGCTAATTAACTGATTACCTTCCTAATTATATTATTAAATTACACTAGATTTTATCTTCAAGTGTTTCTGGGAAGTGTGTGTGTGTGTGTGTGTGTGTGTGTGAGAGAGACGTCCAAGAGGTACGACAGCTGGGCAAACTAGCGCACAGTTTCAAGAGTAGGTACCACAAAAGACACAGGGGAAAACAGAAAGTAGTAATACCAGTCAATACAGTTCAGAAGTAGTGGGGGCCAGGAGCTACCACTCGATCACCATAAACAGTAAATACAAGGGGCTAGACTAGGCACTACAAAAGCCGAGCACTAAGGAAAACAAACACCATCCACCGCTCAAGGTTTGAAGCCGATCCAGAGAGACATTCTCCATAAATTGCAAAATGTGCTCGTGTACAGCATCAACCTCTATAAACAAGATTACTGAAGTTATTTCATGGTTACTAATACAACAATTGTCAAATACATTTGTCGAAGTGTCCCCTACACAATCCAGACAGCAGGCAATTCTTCACAGCAGCATATATCAGATAGCCAGGAGCTGTGACTCGACCTCTGCAACCACAATTAGGTGAGTACATGTGCAACATTTGGGTATCTTTATTGTGGAAACGTTTCGCCACACAGTGGCTTCATCAGTCCAATACAAAGAAGAATGGTGAAGATCAAAAGGAGTTTGAGGTAATCAGTCCTCCACCATGGAGTCTAGGCTGAGGGCCTGATTATCACCACACATGGCACTACACATGGCACTACACATGGCACCACACATGGCACTACACATGGCACCACAAATGGCACTACACATGGCACCACATATGGCACCACACATGACACCACACATGGCACTACACTTGGCACTACCACTAGGTAGTGCCATGTGGGAAAAATATCTTAACTACCTACAGTCACATAAATCACACACACAAACACAAATACAGAAATTCTAAACGTAAATCACACACACAAATACAAAGACATATATCGCACCAGGAAACACACAAAGCACCATCCAACAACTCAGACAAATCACACACAAACACTCAAATCACATCAATAAGTATACAAAACACCTAAACAGAAATTACGCCAACATAAAACACACAACAACAACAACAACAAACAAAACACCTCCAAACATACACACACAAATCACGTTTAAATCGCGCCAACATACAAGACAAAACTCCCACAGGAACACAAATCACACAAACAGACAAGAGGAAACACAAGTAAGCAAGGCAAAACAATAACAAACACGTTCGCAAACACACGAGAAAGAACTCAACAAAACAAACACAGTTCTTGTTAATGTCTCTCTAAGACCAGCGGAGTGGAGGAGACACAAGAGCAAAACAAACAAATACACTTGTTTGTAAAGGAACTGTTTATGTTGTTTGTCGTGCAAGGTGAGGTGCCCCTGCATTATTATTGTTTGTCGTGCAAGGTGAGGTGCCCCTGCATTATTATTGTTTGTCGTGCAAGGTGAGGTGCCCTGCATTATTATTGTTTGTCGTGTAAGGTGAGGCGCCCTGCATTATTATTGTTTGTCGTGTAAGGTGAGCTGCCCCTGCATTATTATTGTTTGTTGTGTAAGGTGAGGTGCCCCTGCATTATTATTGTTTGTCGTGTAAGGTGAGGCGCCCCTGCATTATTATTGTTTGTCGTGCAAGGTGAGGTGCCCCTGCATTATTATTGTTTGTCGTGTAAGGTGAGGCGCCCTGCATTATTATTGTTTGTCGTGTAAGGTGAGGCGCCCTGCATTATTATTGTTTGTCGTGTAGGTGAGCTGCCCCTGCATTATTATTGTTTGTTGTGTAGGTGAGGTGCCCCTGCATTATTATTGTTTGTCGTGTAAGGTGAGGCGCCCCTGCATTATTATTGTTTGTCGTGCAAGGTGAGGTGCCCCTGCATTATTATTGTTTGTCGTGCAAGGTGAGGTGCCCCTGCATTATTATTGTTTGTCGTGGTGAGCTGCCCCTGCATTATTATTGTTTGTCTGTAAGGTGAGGCGCCCCTGCATTATTTTGTTTGTTGTGTAAGGTGAGTGCCCCTGCATTATTATTGTTTGTCGTGCAAGGTGAGGTGCCCTGCATTATTATTGTTTGTCGTGCAAGGTGAGGTGCCCTGCATTATTGTTTGTCGTGAAGGTGAGGCTGCCCCTGCCCTTATTTTGTTTGTCGTGCAAGGTGAGGTGCCCCCGCATTATTATTGTTTGTTGTGTAAGGTGAGGTGCCCCTGCATTTTTTGTTTGTCTGT
>WNWK01008059.1:0-87850 GCA_009830355.1 Cherax destructor | reverse complement strand
AAACCTTCGCACATCTTTCATGGGGCTGATCGTAGAACTCTCCTTCGCCTACATTCAGCCCTAATTCTATCGAAACTCGATTATGGTGACCAGATATATTCGGCAGCCTCTCCTGCCACTCTTTCCAGCCTTAATCCCATCCATCACCAGGGATTACGCTTATGCCTTGGTGCTTTTCGTTCTTCCCCGGTTGAGAGCCTCTATGTAGAGCGAACATTCCATCCTTGTCCGATCGTCGTGATGCACATTGCATTCGCTATTATGTTCGCTCTCATGACCTCCGCAATCCTTCCATGTATAGGATTGTCACAGATGTTAGTAGACGCTCGTTATTTGTTCGTCGCCCTGTTTACTTCGTCCCTTTTCTCTTCGTCTGCATTCACTCTTGTCTTCCCTTCAGCTTCCACCTTTATATGTTCATGTGGCTTCACCCTTTCCTCTACCCCCTTGGGAAGTTCCTGCTGTCCGTGTCTGTTCTATTCCTCTACCTTGCGAAAGCCCAACTGCCTACGGCGGCTTCTCGCTCTTTCTTTCTAGACCATTTCCGTTCTCATTCCCATGCCATCGCAGTATACACCGATGGTTCAAAGTCATCTGACGGCGTCGGATTCGCAGCAGTGTTTCCGGACAGCGTCGTCAGGGCATCTGTTACCCTCGGCTAGCATATTTACGGCTGAATTGTATGCCATTCTTGTGGCACTTATCCGTATTGCATCTATGCCTGTATCACCATTTGTGGTCGTTTCAGACTCCCTTAGTGCTTTACAGGCTATCCGTAAAATTGATACACCTCACCCCTAGTTCTTCGTATCCACCTTTGGTTACGCCGTATCTTTAGCAAGCATAAAGATATTGTCTTTTGTTGGGTCCCTGGTCATGTTGACGTACAGGGCAATGAACAGGCAGACACTGCTGCGCGGTCAGCAGTACATGACCTTCCAGTTTCATATAGAGGTGTTCCTTTCACGGACTATTTTGCGGTCATTGCTACCCACCTTCGCACCCGTTGGCAACAACGCTGGTCTGACCTGCTGAATAACAAACTTCATTCTATTAAACCGGTTATAGGTTTCTGGCCTTCTTCTTGTCACCAATGTCGAGGTTGGGAGACTACACTCTCCCGTCTTCGCATCGGCCACACTCGTCTTACTCACGGGTATCTCATGGAGAGGCTCCCTGCCCCTCTCTGTGAGCATTGTCAGGTTCCAGTGTCTGTTCGACATATCCTGTTGGACTGCCCACTCTATCAACGAGCACGCAGAATTTACCTCCAACGACGTCTTCGCTCTGCGGCCCTTTCTTTACCTTCCCTTCTTGCAGATGGCCCCTCCTTTAATCCTGACTCTCTCATTGACTTTTTGACAGAAACTGACTTACTACACAAACTCTGAAGATTATACCTCTAGCACCTCCCTCAGTCCCTTCTACCTCGATCTCTTGCTACCCTCCTCCCCTGCACAATCCACCGTCATCTTGCACTCCATACCCTACTAATCGTCCATCTCCCTCTTACAACCCACTCTCCCTGCATCCTACAATAACCTGCAGCGCTGTATAACCCCTGTGGTTTAGCGCTTCTATTTGATTATAATAATAATAATAATGTCGTCACTTATGGCTTGAGGCTGTTAGTGGGAGCTTATGGTGACTTGACCTTGTAGAGTTGTCACTATATTATATTATTAATTGATTATTATTACTACATATTATTATTACCCTATATTGATATTAGCATTATACTCAGGGGGAAGCGTTAAATCCGTAGGGATCATACATTGGGGAATGTGGAGTTTATTAGATTTGACGCAAAGTATGGGTAAGATTGCGGCAGTTGGTTGAATCAAGAATGCTTCATTTGCGTCAAAGCACAACCCTTGTAGAGGTTGTGAACATTGATTGAATCCACCGGCGGCTTGTCTGAGTTAATGAGAGGCACTGACAAAACACTCATTGGCTGAAGGTTTATATTTTGTGTGATAGTTTTAGCCTTGACAAGCGTGGGCTGCATCACCGTGTCAAAAACCAGCATGTGTCCACACGCCCAATATAAAAGACACTTGCCAGAGTTTAGTTGTAGAGCGTGGGTGGTGATGAGGGCGGAGCAAGGTTTTGAAGGTGTAGGGGCAGAGCGGGTTGTGGGCGTGGTGAGGTGTGGGGGCGGGTTGTGGCTGGTGGGCGGGTAGGGCATTCACCGGGTGGCCATAACCCCAGCACAAAAAGTCAGTTGGAGGAGGGAGGTGAGGGAGGCGGTCATCACAAGTGACTGCCGCTGGAGCTGTGCCTGGTTGCTCTCACCTTAAATGGTAAGGGCGGCAGCCCGCTGCTGGTTATGTGACGTGGCCAGCCCGGAGCTGCAGCCCGGGGTGGCGTTTTTATGGATGAGCTTGTCAGGTGGGGGGACGTCGCCACAACGCATAGCAGCAAATACGTCAGTTTTACTGCCTTTTTTTTAAATACTGTACTAAATATTATTGGAAATGGTCGACAATATTGTGCCAGACATAGTACCGGGAAGCACTACGTCACACACACACATACACACTCACTGTGTGTGTGTAAACTCAACCATTTATGATTGGAAGGGTCGACTCTCAGATCCTGGTCCTGCCTCTAACCACTTCAGATTCACTCATTCTTAGCCTCTTGTGCCCAATCGTACCTGCTCTTAAAACTATGTTTGGAACCTGCCTCCTCCACCAAGATCATTCCATTTCCCGACCACTCTGATACTGAAAAAATACTTCCTAACATCCCCGTGGCTCATCTATGACTAACTTCCAGCGGTGTCCCCAATTCCCGTTTCTCGCCTCTCAAACATCCTATCTCTGTCTACCTTACCAAACCAATTTTCCTGAGTATTTTGTATGTTATGTACCCGCCTGGTTCTTCTGTCTTTCAATGTTAGGTTCAATTCCGTTAGCCTGTCCTCGTAGCTCATGCCCATTAGCTCAGGACCAAGTCTTGTTGCATGCTTCTGCACTTTCTCAGGTTCCTTAACATGCCTTTTCAGGTGCGGGTTTCATACTGGTGCTGCATACTCAAAGATGGGCCTGACCTATATTGTATAAAGGGCTCGAAATTACTCTGAGATTCCTGATTGTATCGCTACTGTTAGATATGCCAGACGAGCATTGCCTGCAGATGTAATTTGGCTGATACGAGCACTATGCTCACCTCACCTCTAGGTGAGTGGAGTGAGCAGCCTCTATCCCTTCAGTCTATAAACCCGTTTCCTCTTTTGCTCCTTCCCACTCTTAATGACTTTGCATTTACTGAGGGTTGAATTCAAGCAACCACTTACCTGGCCACTCTTGCAATTTGTCCAGATCTTTCGGAGCTTTTCCTTGTCCACATCTGTTGCAATAAATGGTTCAGAAAACCGACAGGTTGATAAATAAGATACTTGGGTATCTGTATTCTGGAAACGTTTCGCCAACTAGTGCCTTCAGTCCGATGCAGAGAAACGGTGAGTATGTGAGGTAATCAGTCCCTCAGCCTGGAGTTGATGTGTTCAGACCAGAAACAGTACTGGTCTTAATACTGATCCTTGCAGAACCCCGCTAGTTACTCTTCCCCATTCTGACTTCTCTTTCCTGACCGTCACTCTTTTGTTTCCTTACCCAAAGATATTCTTTCACCCACCGGCTACGTCCCCTGTCGCCTGAATCTCAAGTTTTAGCCCAGCCTCTTGTGGGGGCACATTATCACACACCTTCGTGCAACACACAGAAGAATGAAATAGCTTGAAACCATGCTGGAGGATCACTGATGTGCCAGGACTGGAAAGAAACGTGGCTTGTAAACCAGGCTACCCAGCTTTTGAGACATTTGTGGAGTGGTGAAGAGCGTCACCTGGGGAACCCGCCTGTTTCTGCGTGGTGCACTGATTTATTTATTTATAAATAAATAAATATATATATATATATATATATATATATATATATATATATATATATATATATATATATATATATATATATGCATGCATGCAAACCATCGCAGATAGACTATCTTAATGCAAGACAAGCCACGGGGGGTGGAAATCTTTAACTCAAGTACTTTCACACTTGTATATAATGTGTATATAATTGAATTTAAAAAAAAAATGTCATACTTGAAGGGCTGATCGATGAGTTCTTCATATGTTCTTGGTTGTGTCTAAACTTGATTATGGGGGACGAGTCTGGCCTGAGGCTCGTCCCCCATAATCAGGTGGATCAGGTGTATTCCTCTCCTTTGAAAGCAATAATTCTCTCCAAACTTGATGCCGTTCCTCATCTAAGACTACGTCTGTGCTTCTTGGTGCCTTTCGATCGTCCATCGTCGAAAGCCTTTATATAGAGTCGAATGTTAAATCCTGTTCAGGGCAACGAACTTGCAAACTCTTCTGTACGTTCTGCAGTCTAGAATTTGTCCATCTCTCGTAAGGTTATGCCTTCAGATTATTTTTCAGTTTTGTCTAAGATCATCCGGGATCGATTGCAACAAAGTCCAGCAGTTAGCGGACAACACGTTGCTGTTGATTAAATCACGGTTGAGTTCTTGTTCGACTTTTTTTCATTATTGTCGCGTTTGGGAAATAGTTTTTGCAAGTCTACGAATTGGTCACACAAGTGACATAACTGTCACTGTGGCAAGTTTCCTTGACAGTCGAACACCTTTATGTTTAATTGTTCCATTTACCAGTGAGGACCTAAAATTCATTTTCGATCTATTTTTCATAACCTGGGCGGTTCACGTTGCCTGCTTTTTTTTCAGAAAGCCCAATTTTCAGTACGGATGCACTGAGTTTTTTTTTTATCGAAACTTATTTGTTATACCAACTCTATCTTACCTTGTTGCCCTTAGCCTTTTTTGGCTCGTCGTGATCCGTACAGGTTGAATACATCTTTTAATATTATAATGGATGTGCACCCTCAACTGGTGCTGTTCACGCACAGGGCGACCGAACCAACCAACTTTATGGCACCTCCTGGCATGCTTACGATTCATGACTAAAGATTTTCACCGTCTCCCTACTCCTCCATATTCCTCTCCCCACCCCTCCATCTTGCTCCTCCACACACATTCCCCATCCCTCCCCCTATTTTTCCTGACGCTGGATGACCTTAGCGCGGTGGTGGTCGTTTGAGGGGTTTGTGTCTAGGGGTAGTGCCTCTTCTCTGGGAAGGGTGCCATTTTTCCCACAGGGTGTTTGCCTGACTAAGAACCCAGCATCTCTTTCGGCGTAAATGGTGGGGATATTTCTCTTTTCGTCTAAATTTGCTGACGCTAATGGCCGATAACACGGAACGAATTTTTGATACCGGGGGGAGTTGAATGATAGCTCATGATAACTATCATTCAACTCTCCCTATGGTTGTTCTGCATCGTGTATAGCTTGTTCGCGATTTTACTTTCACACAGTAGTAGCTCCAGCCCTGCCGGAAGTAACCATTTAAGCTACTATAGCTGCTGATCCAGTCACAGCAGCTAGGGAGAACAACCTCTAGGAACGACGTTCGTTATATTTATCTTACTGGCTATATAATTGTCCAAATATTGGAAGGATTAAATATGAGGGGTACCCTTTGACCGGCTCGAGGCATTTAGCAGTGAACTGTGACATATGTAAAAACCAATGCTATCTACATGGGATCTGTTGACTTCTTGAAGTCAATAGAATTATATATATATATATATATATATATATATATATATATATATATATATATATATATATATATATATTATATATAATGTCGTGCCGATTAGGTAAAACTGGTCAGTTAGCAAGAACTCATCTAAAATTAAGTCCTTTCTAAAAAAAATTCTTATACGTTTAAAGATATATTTTTTTCATTTATGTTAATGTAAGAATTTATAATTTTGTACCAAGAGAAACTTTAAAAACCTACCTAACCTTATTACAACAAGCGCAATTTAATTTAGCCTAACCCAACTAAATATATTTTAGATAAGTTAACATTAATTTAATAATAAAGAAACACAATGAAATATATTTTTTTCGTTATGTTCAGAATGATTTTGGCGAAATTATTGCATACACAAATTTTCACTTGTCTTATATGGCAAGGTGAGCGTTGCTATTTAAGCCAAAATCGCAAGTTTTACCTAATCGGCACGACATTATATATATATAATTTATTTATTTAGTGTGTGTGTGTACTCGCCTAGTTGTGGTTGCAGGGGTCGAGTCATAGCTCCTGGCCCCGCCTCTTCACTGGCCGCTACTGGGTCACTCTCCCTGCTCCATGAGCTTTATCATACCTCTTCTTAAAGCTATCTATGTATTGAGCCTGCCTCCACTACATCGCTTCCTAAACTATTCCACTTCCCGACCACTTTGTGACTGAAGAAATACTTCCTAACATCTCTGATTCATCTGAGTCTTCAACTTCCAACTGTGTCCCCTTGTTGCTGTGTCCCATCTCTGGAACATTCTGTCTCTGTCCACTTTGTCAATTCCTCTCTGTATCTTATATGTCGTTATCATGTCCTCCCTATCTCTCCTGTCCTCCAGTGTCGTCAGGTCGATTTCCCTTAACCTCTCCTCGTAGGACATACCCCTTAGCTCCGGGACTAGTCTTGTTGCAAACCTTTGCACTTTCTCGAGCTTCTTTACGTGCTTGGCTAGGTGTGGGTTCCAAACTGGTGCTGCATACTCCAGTGTGCGCGCGTGCATGTACACACCTACACCTCAATGGCCATCCCCCACCAGGGCAAGATGACCAAAGAAGAAAACGCATTCACCGCCATTTATATAGTGGCTCCGGGAGTAGAAAACACTTGAAAAGTCATGGAAGGTAAGTGTGCTGACATGACAGTTCAGATAACCCACCGACTGCAGCCTCTCCACCGATTCTTCATAGTGCAGACACTGCCCTTAAGTAATTAAATGTCGGGACAACCCCTCTGACAGAGGCGACAGTATAATTATTCAACTACATTGAGTGGCGGCCAGCCGTAGCATCGATTGCCGGTGTTCTCACTGTCACCAAGTCAACCTTTAACATCACTTCTTTTAAGCCGAAGCCGTAGCCGGGTTGAAATAGTCTTGTTTCATTGTAGCAGTTCATAGGCTTGAGCCAATAACTTTTCCCTATATCCATTTATTTATCCGCGCGTGTGTGCGTGTGTGTGTGTATGTGTGTGTGTGTGTGTGTGTGTGTGTGATGCAGAATAACCACTGTGAAAAAATGGTGAAATTCCAAGCGTTTTCGTGATTTCTCAAATTATCAAGGAACTATGTTCTATGTTCTTTGATAATGTAAGAAATCATGAAAGCTCTTGGAATTTCACTATTTTTTCACAGTGGTTATTCTTCATATTGTGATATCACCTGTTTACTGTGATCTTATTGCACCTGTTTTTGTGCATTACTCTGGGCAGTATGCTTGTGTATGCTGTAATGTTTGTTCAACAGCCTGGTTGACCAGGGCTGTAAAGTAACCTTCTAAACCGATAAGTTATGTCACATTACGCTGCATATATGGTACAAGTTTATTTATGTTTGTATGAGTATTAGTAACTGCAGGCCCGATGTAATGAGGTAGTTTAGCGGGTGGTTAACGACCCAGTGTGGTAGTGCGGTAGTGTGGGAGGACTGGTTTACTGGCTGCTTCCACAGATTATCCTCAAGGAAGGTTCCTTGACGCTGGTGAGGGGCTCTTCATCTAGGGAATTGGATCTGTACTCCAGTTCCCTGAATTAAGCCTGAATACCTAACACATCCCCCCACGCTATATAATCCTAATGGTTTAGCGCTCCCCCATGATTATAATAATAATGCTTCCACAGATTATCGCTCCTGTGGCCCGCTCTCACACCAGGTTCATGGCCTGGTCAGGTAGGCTGTTGGTGCTCTGTGACCACCTAATGAGAAGCTGCCTGGGTGAGCTTAAGTTCTGTCTGACAAATTTATTATAGTTTAGTTGCCCTAATATTCCAAACTGTATTAAAATATCTTTGCCACTTTGCACTCAAATTGTTCGCAGCATTCTTGTTAAACTCATTAATTTATTTAACTATGGTTATTGTATCCCTTAATATATATATTGTACCCCTTAATATACATATTAAACCCCTTACACTCTACTCTTGCATTTTTGGGAGGAATTGCACCGTTTATCAAGCTTAACATTCTTGTAGGACCCACTTTTAGTGTATAAAGTTGAAAACTCGCCCAAAAATGTCCAGTTGTAAATTAATATTTTACTTGATTGCGTTATAGGGAGTATTATTTGAGGGATTTTCAGCGTTCCCAATAATTCAGGTATTTCAGTTAATTGATACAGGTAGTGAAAGTTCTCTGAACGTTTACCAGATCACTTTAGCCTGCCCTAAATGGGGGTTGTTAGTGTACAGCAATATTCCACATTTAGCGAAGTAGCTTCTAGCTTAGAATTAGCAACTTTGATACCCTAGTAAGTAGTAGTATACATTATGGCTCGACTTTGAAATGAGCCGAGGTAGGGTAACAGCTCTTAGCCTGTATATTCAAAAGTGTAGAAAAAATCCATAAAGATTCTCCATTAACTGGGCAAACTTGGCCGCGCAGAGAACAAGGGAAGTTAGTTAGCCAGGTGGTTGGTAGGAAGATGTTGAGGGGAAAGCGAGGAAATGAATGGTGGTCTTTTTTATTATTTAATAAAATTGGAGAGGTGATCTATAGGATAATGTTGGGGGAGATACAGGAAGGATGGCATTCCTGTGCTTGTGGTGGTGTAATGCTGTACTATTTCCGTATTCAGGACGTAACTGGCATAGTGACAGCAGCACCGAGATATTATGTTAAGATATAGTAGTTTGTTTTGACTGTGAACTGTAGTAGCAGCTGCCTGCACCTCCCTCCCACGTAACTGCCTGCACCTCCCTCCCACGTAGCTGCCTGCACCTCCCTCCCACGTAGCTGCCTGCCTCATCCTAAAAATAAGGCAGGGAAACATATATAACTATCATATAGAAATGTGGTAGCTACATATATATATATATATATATATATATATATATATATATATATATATATATATATATATATATATATATATATATATATATATATATATATATATATATTATAAGATGCCCTATAATGTGAAAGTGGCGGCTACCGTGGGCCGGCCCAACAGGGTTCAATAGGACCTCGGTGTCTGCTTCTCTTGTATCCTCAGGAATCATCTTTGATATTGTCTGTAGAAGACAGACACGCACACGCACGCACGCGCGCCTTTCATATGGACTCTTGCTTGCATGTGTAAAATGCAGTTTTAGCGTAACACTAGCTCTGATACACATTTTAATACCATTATATTAGGTTAGGTAAGGTTCGTCAGGACACCGGACAAGTGTTTCCTGACGCGGGTCTTAGTCAGATGTATTGTAGTAGATTCGCCGGTACATCCGGCCCGGGTCTTCTCCAGATGGTGACCCGGCTGTGGCCCCCCGGGTGGGGGTGTCAGTCATCATCTTCATTCTTCTGTCTTCTTTCTTGGGGCCCCCCGGTTGGAGGGTGACTTCTCTCTTGCGGTGACTTCCCAGGCGAGGAGTTTCTTCTGTCTTCTCATCTTCATCAGCAGGCGTCCTCTTGGGTCTTCATCAGCAGGCATATCTTGGGTCTTCGGACACTTGTCCCAGCAGACTTGTGGTGGCATGGGTGGAATTTTAATACCAGTATCATGATTAGGAATATATTTCATAATCACGGGTGTCTGGTGAGACCCCAAGTGGCACTGGGGAGAGAGAATACTTTGGTAGGAATTAATTGGTATTTTCTTAATGGAGAAGTAAGTTTTTAACTTTTTATTATTGCATATACTTAATGATTAGTTGATTTTAGAGTTGGTGTGTGTTTGTGTGATTTTTATTGTGCCAAATATTATTGAGAGCAATGAATAATCTTTTGAGTACCAGCGCTATGTAAGTCTCTTCCTTCCTGAAATGACGTAGTAACAAGAACTAGTAAGAGAGAGAAGTTACAAAACACGCTTTTATGTACAACTTTTCACGGTGTAGAGCTTTCTTGAGTCATGACTTTATATATATATATATATAAAGCTCTACATGGAACGAAACGTTGTCCCAATAAAAGCTTGTTCTGGAATTACTTATTTTTCTTCAGTTCTTTAAGTCTGAATTTCTTTCTCTGTTTTAAATGTTATAATGTTTATCTGGTCAGTTGATTATAAACACGTCATTGATATAAGGTTGAGTGCACGACGTAGTGTTGGAACACTGTTAATTAGTGTGAAGATGGCCACATGTCGACTCTGTTGTGAGGCGGCAGCGTCTCAGCCTGTAGCATGCATAGTGTTGTGAGGCAGACAGCATCTGCAACATATGTAGTGTTGTGAGGTGGACAGCATCTGCAACATACGTAGTGTTGAGGTGGACAGCATCTGCAACATACGTAGTGTTGTGAGGTGGACAGCATCTGCAACATACGTAGTGTTGTGAGGTGGACAGCATCTGCAACATACGTAGTGTTGTGAGGTGGACAGCATCTGCAACATACGTAGTGTTGTGAGGTGGACAGCATCTGCAACATACGTAGTGTTGTGAGGTGGACAGCATCTGCAACATACGTAGTGTTGTGAGGTGGACAGCATCTGCAACATACGTAGTGTTGTGAGGTGGACAGCATCTGCAACATACGTAGTGTTGTGAGGTGGACAGCATCTGCAACATACGTAGTGTTGTGAGGTGGACAGCATCTGCAACATACGTAGTGTTGTGAGGTGGACAGCATCTGCAACATACGTAGTGTTGTGAGGTGGACAGCATCTGCAACATACGTAGTGTTGTGAGGTGGACAGCATCTGCAACATACGTAGTGTTGTGAGGTGGACAGCATCTGCAACATACGTAGTGTTGTGAGGTGGACAGCATCTGCAACATACGTAGTGTTGTGAGGTGGACAGCATCTGCAACATACGTAGTGTTGTGAGGTGGACAGCAGCTTAGCTTGACGCATACATAGCGCCACTGTGAACACCTATTTACACAGTGGTTTTCATAGTGTAGTTGATGAACACTGGGGTGTGTTATTGTTGAGCAGGGGTGTGTGTGTGAGCGTGACGGGAGGCTGGTATTTGTGGCCCACCAGCGTGCTCTGACGTCACCACAAGTGCCACTGATGCCCCACCTGGCCACCGTCACACCTGCTACTCAACCTCATATTTCTTATCGTTGAAGCATTTTCTTATGTAGCTTCTTGGTGCAGACCTCAGGTATGGCATTGTTTGTGCACTTTGTTCTAGATAAAGAACCAGGTGTTGGCCCTGACCACCTGCTTGGCCAGTTTTGGGCGTAGCTAGTGTGCTAGAGGGCGCATATGGGCGTTGGATATACCCAGGGTGCGACTTAAGCAAGGTACACTAAGACGACGTTTAGGGGGAGCGGCATCGCCAAGACATTTAAAGACTGCCTTTCCTCTGACTAAAGAAAACCCCCAGCTGGATGACCCACGAGGGTTTAGCCCTTTTTTGTGTATGTTACAATAATGTTGAGAATGTTTGTTCTCTTAAGGGGTAAACTTTCTTGAACTTAATCTTTAGTTTCTTTATCTTCCTTTTTTTTTTTTTTCCCTGACTCAGATTTGGAATATTGTTGTACATTAACAGCTCCATTTAAGGCAGGTGAAATTGCAGAGCTGGAGAATAACATTTTCACTGTCCATTAATTAGGAATGTCTGATGTTGGTCAAGACTCTAGACCCCTGGAAGGTAGGCGAGAGGCACAGTAGATGGTGCAAACTGCAACACAGTCCTGATGAGAAGCAGAAGAGCAAAAGTACATCAAGGACATAGTAAGTGTTAAGAGGCACGTAAGTCTTCTAATAACACGTTCATTTCTCCACTATAATCTACCTTGCCCATAATTACTATCGCATTTGCTTTGTCTGCTTTCCTTAGGATCTTTCCTTAATTCATGGTATAACTTTACAAATCTTTGAGACCTCTCCAGCACAATTGTCATTAAAGATTTCTTAAGTTATACCATAAATTAAGGAAAGATCCTGGACTTCACCTTACGAAATTAGACAAAGCAAATGCGATAGTAATTATGGACAAGGTAGATTATAGTGGGAAAATGAACATGTTATTAGAAGACGGGGGAACTTTCGTGCCCCTTAAAGGCTTCTCAATCCTTTCCCGCATATATACCTGGAGTCTACCTGGAGGGCATTCCGGGGATCAATCCCCCCACGGCCCGGTCCACGACCAGTCCTCCCGGTGGATCAGGGCCTGATCAACCAGACTGTTACTGCTGGCCGCACGTAGTCCAGCGTACGAACTACAGCCCGGCTGATCCGGCACCGACTTTAGGTCCCTAACTCTCATCGGGAGGAAGCTTGAAAAATAACTTCAGCAATAAGTCATTTAGGTTTGGTCTAAGACGTAGTCTCGACAGCGATGATCCACAGAACCATCGACAGGTATGCAACAGAAAGATGCCAGTAACCTCATTGGGATAGGATTCCTTCACAACCACTGAGGTGCTGAATGGGATCATTGTCAACTTTGAGATAATCCTGTGTGGTTTGCTCGCATGGATTTCTAGATGCCCATCTTATATCTATTGTGTATTATACGTATTTCAATTGTTTTATTATTTGTGATATTTTAGGGCTTTATTTCTGTTTTACTTTTATTTTGTATTAATGCGAGTGTGTGGGCTTCATGGTACATGAAGCTGGACTCTTCGTTCTGCACCATTCATGTTCTTGGGGTCCCGGAGCTCTTAAAGTCTCTTAATTCATGTGTTCCTTTTTCACCGCCGCCGATGACAAACTCCTACTGGTTGGCATATCCTTGAGGGTGACTCACCGGCTTACAAGAACCCTTTAAGGAGTTTGGCTGTCTAGGATGGGCGGTGTGTGTGTTCACCTAATTGTGGTTGCAGGGGTCGATTCATAGCTCCTGGCCCCTGGATATGTGTGTGTGTATGGATGAATGGATCGTAGGCACCCTCGCCACATGAATCTTGTCCTCTCTAGGACGATTTTATTCGGACTATTAACTTGCAGGATTAGTAACCCAGAATAACTCGGTAAAGCCACTGTGGCTTATTTCTATTGGGGGCCTTTAATACTCTTCCTCAGGATGCAACCCACAACAGCCAACTAATACCCAGGTATTTACTTCATGTTACATGAACAGGTATAAGGGAACATCCCCACTCGAGTCATTTGTCTTATCCTTTTTGTTGTAAAAATCCTCATTAGTTTTACAACATTGGTAAACAGAGACGCATGTATCTGCCTCAGTACCGTCTGCTATGTCACTCACATACCACAACCTGCTGCTCCTAATATTGATCTGTGCACCAGATATGTATGAAAGTAACGAGTGTGTATGTATTGTGTATGCCAGTAACGAGTGTGTATGTATTGTGTATGAAAGTAACGAGTGTGTATGTATTGTGTATGCCAGTAACGAGTGTGTATGTTTTGTGTATGCCAGTAACGAGTGTGTATGTTTTGTGTATGCCAGTAACGAGTGTGTATGTGTTGTGTATGCCAGTAACAAGTGTGTATGTGTTGTGTATGCCAGTAACGAGTGTGTATGTGTTGTGTATGCCAGTAACGAGTGTGTATGTGTTGTGTATGCCAGTAACGAGTGTGTATGTATTGTGTATGCCAGTAACGAGTGTGTATGTATTGTGTATGCCAGTAACGAGTGTGTATGTGTTGTGTATGCCAGTAACGAGTGTGGATGTGTTGTGTATGCCAGTAACGAGTGTGTGTGGGGGTTCCACTCCTTGACTGCCCAACATGCACAGTCGCATCACCTGGTAAACAAGGAGGCTGGTGCATGAGGCGCGTGGCGGCAGGTTGGCTGCTGGTGCCATGTTTGGTGTAGTCACCATGGGTGGTAGTAGTGAGGTAAAGCCACCCTAGTACTAGGACACCCAACCCACCCACCCACCCGCCAAACCCACCCAACCATTCTTAAGAATTGTAAACTAAGGATGATACGCTAGATATTGAGAGCATAAAATCACTTGTGCTCACTTGTCTAGAAAACGTAACATTCACTTGTCTAGAAAACGTAACATTCACTTTTCTAGAAAACGTAACATTCACTTGTCTAGAAAACGTAACATTCACTTGTCTAGAAAACGTAACATTCACTTGTCTAGAAAACGTAACATTCACTTGTCTAGAAAACGTAACATTCACTTGTCTAGAAAACGTAACATTCACTTGTCTAGAAAACGTAACATTCACTTGTCTAGAAAACGTAACATTCACTTGTCTAGAAAACGTAACATTCACTTGTCTAGAAAACGTAACATTCACTTGTCTAGAAAACGTAACATTCACTTGTCTAGAAAACGTAACATTCACTTGTCTAGAAAACGTAACATTCACTTGTCTAGAAAACGTAACATTCACTTGTCTAGAAAACGTAACATTCACTTGTCTAGAAAACGTAACATTCACTTGTCTAGAAAACGTAACATTCACTTGTCTAGAAAACGTAACATTCACTTGTCTAGAAAACGTAACATTCACTTGTCTAGAAAACGTAACATTCACTTGTCTAGAAAACGTAACATTCACTTGTCTAGAAAACGTAACATTCACTTGTCTAGAAAACGTAACGAATGCTGGTAACATTTTACACACAGCAAAGGCGGGATCTGGTGCAATTGTATACTAGTAATATACACGGGTAGTGATAGCTGTATATTAAAGCACCTAAGGAAGGAGTTTATTTCCCCATTGGCAGATAAACTATTTTGGCTAATATGGTGGACTGACTTTATAGTGGTAGTATGTTCACTCAGGACACGTGGCGCTGCTCACTAAACACTTCTTGGGGCAAAATATTTGTTTTTTCCTAGCGATAGTTAGTCCAGTATTTGTTGCTGGGCTTAGAGCCACACAGTACAGAGAACTGGAGGGCATTCCTCCTCCTCCTCCTCCTCTTCCTTCTCCTCCTCTTCCTTCTCCTCCTCCTCTTCCTGCTTCTCCTCCTCCTCCTCCACTACCATCGTCCGAAAAAAACCCAGATACTAGTAACAGTTCAATAATATAAAGGCATCAATCAGCAAGTATTATAGTTATCTTTGTATCCACATTACACTGCTGGATACACGTTGTTTTTCACCAAGATCACACTCATTATTTGCCACATCATTGACTTCACATTTTATCTCCCTGACATATTTTTAGTTGGTAGTAAATCGCCAGTCACTGAAAACTGTAGACGCTGGAGGACTTCACTTTTCTTTAAGGGCTCTTCATATGTCATGGATAAGTGGCACCACTTTGTACGTGTGGTGTATATACGTATGTGTGTGTGTGTGTGTTTGCGTACTGTAAGTGCCACCCGCTAACTTGGATTATTTATTAACAAACATTAATCGCTTAAGGATTATACAGCACCTGTGGAATGAGATAATAACGTAAGGTCCAAAGAAGGGGATGGTAGCTCCAGTTATCCGTAGAATGTGTGGATATACTGAATTTGTTTACAAAGCTTGATGGAATTCGTGCGATAACTACAGAATGACAACTTTAATTGCCTTCAAGTTTTTAGTCCCGATGTATTTTCCAGAATGCAAGGATCGTGTGGCTGTTGGGCTGCGTGTGTTTCCATTTGTCGTGTTTTTTTAATATATGGGGATTACTTTCCATTCAATAACTAAAGATGCCTTTTGCCTTGTTTTATCGTCTTCACTATATTAACGCTGACATATACCATAAGTTTAGACTGTATCGCCAAATTTGAAGGTTTAGTGAAAGTTTAGAATAGTTTGATTTAGAGCAATAACTGGAGAATGACTTTTCTGATAGACTTCAACCTTTGTGTTGGTGGGCTTTCACATGAGCTATGGATATTTTTAATGGCCAATTATATTAAGGCTTTCATATAATAACTTGAGAATGCCTCTTCTGATCGGCTTCAAACTCTTGAGTGCTGGTGGTGTATCTCAATTATAAGTTTTTATATTGAATAATGTGTGGGTGCCAATTTTATAGAACAGAATATTATCAAGCTGGACTCTGAAAAAAAATCGGTGTTTTTTCTCTCAAGATTGCAAAGAATTTTAAATGGAATTTACCTGCAAAAAGAAAACAAAAATATTGAAACGTCGCGTTTTTCTAGTGTTTAATCTTCGCGAGTGTCCACCTTCACCCCGTTTATGGATCAAGTGTTAGTGTGGCTCTTATTACTTGGCGAACGACACCTGGGTCATTAGTATGGTGGCAGCTGCATATGGTGGCACTGTAGTCTGTAATATTTAACTAACCTGGACAAGTATCTTCACCAGGTGCCAGATCAACCAGGCTGTGATGGATATGTGGGGCAGCGGGCCTCCAGCAGCAACAGCCTGGTTGACCAGGCTAGCACCAGACGAGCATGCCCCATGGCCCGGCTCCGAGAGTAGCAAGACTCTCGAAACTCATCAAAGGTATACCACAAAGAAATTGCTTCATCTGATGTAGCTGTCTCTGATTTTGCAGTTGGTAGCTTTTTTGTTGTCACGCTCCAACCCACATGACTGTCCTTGTAATTGATAATATCGCGAGAGATCTCCTGTAGCAGTCGTAAGTTAACCAAAGTGGTGTGCGCGCGCACTGTGTTGAGGGAGTGTTGTGGTCAGTGGGTGTGAGTTCAGCACCAATGTTAATTTGTTGTTAATCTTATTTTCTGCGATAGTGATATTGGTGTATCGTCTAATGATTATTTTCTTGCTTGCAGAGATCAACAAGGTCCGGGCCAACCTCTTCCACATCAATGGAGGGCAGAAGGAGCCCCTATCTTTACCAGAACCAATGGGAGCCCCCGTGACGCTCTCAGACAAAGTGTACGTTCCAGTCAAAGATCACCCAGAGGTCAGTACTGATATATTAAGTCACATGTGGTTCCCAATCCCCCTTGTAGATTCTAGTCAAATATCACCCAGAGGTCAATACTGCTATACTAAGTCACAACATGTGCCTCCCCCTCCCAGTTTATGTCCTAGTCAAAGATCACCCAGAGGTCAATACTGCTATACTAAGTCATAGCATGTGCCTTCCCCTCCCAGTTTATGTCCTAGTCAAAGATCACCCAGAGGTCAATATTGCTATTCTATTTTGCAACATGTATACCCCCCATCCTCCACCCATATAAATTACAAAAGATGCCTTCGTTCTCATAAACTAGTGTTACTTGTGTGAAAACAATACAGCCCCGAGGCCTCATAAGTGCTATCCTTCGTAGCCAATGAATTTCGTATTGTAATATGGTACTTATAACATCTAATTAAGTTAGGTTTGGTTGGCCATGTACCTACGCCAAAATAACCTTGCATATCGTAACCTAATGTATCCAGTCCTATCGTAACCCAAACAACACTTAACCTAAACCTGCCATGACTGGATTGTATTTGTTATATCCTACCCAAGTATACATGTTCAACTAATGCTGGTATAAACCTTGGTAATTGATATCGACAAATTGGTTTTAAAAGATCCGTATCACTCTCACACCCCTCTCCGCCTATGTATACTGTCATTTTAATCTGTGTATTAGAAATGTTCAAGGTTCCAGGACCGAAACGTTTTTCTAATACATGTGTCCTAGTATTTGCTCACGTGTCTAAAAAGTAAACTAATGCTGCAAGTAACAGTGCACTTGTTAAACATTAAGTAACAACATAACGTATGAGAATGATGAGTCTCATAAATTGTTCCTCATTTAGAATTAAAATGTGGAAGATTGATTATATATATTCATTTAGTAAGCAGTGTGTGTGTGTGCCTAATAACTGAACCCGAGTTGTAGTAAGGACGAGAATTTAGTTGAAAACCTCTACATGTAGACAAAGTGGAAGCTAAGCTCTGTAGATTTACACCAGTCTTGCAGACTGATACTTTTGTAAACTGTAAATGACCCCGGGGTGGAACTATGTATCTAGATTGTTTAGTGCTTCCTTAAATATAATATGGCTCCTGGAATCTTGGGGAGTATTTCTAAATTGTTTGGTTGAGGTTATAGCTTTGTTTGGCATCATCATCATTTGGTGTAAATGAGATTTTGTAAAGGTGATAACAACGTTAATGGTGTAGCAGCTAAAGATGGAGTTGTCGCCCGTGACATGTCAACTATTAGGGCTGAAATACAGTATCGTCATGGCAAATAGCACTTATGATGAATGACGCTCCCCACTAAAATCACCCAATGAATTTTGTCATTGTTTTGTTAACGTATTTACAGCGTGATGGCGACTAAACTGTGATGTCGAATTACGTTAGTACAAGTAAGTTTTGCTCAGAGCCGCACACTTACAGTTAGGGCCAGTGATCCTGAGCTTGGTTGTGTACAAACAAGGAACCATTGTAAGAAGCAAGCCAGGTTGGTGGGTGTGTCGGGCCGCCCCTCGCCAGGCTCTGTCTACCCACATCACGCATCATACCCGTGCACACTGTTTCCTGGGAGTTGCCCAGCCAACCACCCTGACATTGTTTAATACGCTTATTTGCAGTTAAATGTATGGTTTTTATAGGTTTACCTTGGGTTCTCTGGGTTTACCTTAATCTAAATAAAAACTGAAGCGTTGTTAAACAGTGTAAAACGACTCGCTAAATCGTATTGAAAAAGTTGAAAACAACCCGAGAAACGGGTGAGATTCGAATGCATGGCGAGCCAGTCCTAAAATCTGGAGGACTGAAATAAAGCGAGGCCTGGTCATGGACCGGGCCGCGGGGGCGTTGACCCCCGGAACACCACCCCAGCATATCGTTAAGTATTCCGGAGCTGGAATTACTATTACTTCATAAGTATGACGTTGTGGGAGTGGGTTGGTGGGAGTGTTTTTTTCCATCCCCTCCCTCCTCCAGCACCCTCTCTCTTCCAACAGAGGGCCACCGGGCCCCCAGCAGCAACAGCCTGGTTGACCAAACAAGCCTTAGACAAGCCTGGCCCAGAGCCTGACTCCGGGAGTAGAAAAAGTCTGGAAACTCTTCAAAAGATACGTATCAAGGGTAGAGGTACAGCCGCTAGAAATTTGGCGCATCCCACAAAATACCTAGTTTCTGATCAGTCGGGCTCTGGTACATACGTTGAACTCTGCGGCTAGCACCAACCGCCTGGTTGGTCAGGTCATCAACTGGGTGGCCTGGTCCGGGACCAGACCGTGGTGGCGGTGACCCCAGAAATCGTCTTCAACTAACCTTGAAGGTAACCATTCTCAAGGCAACCCTTCGCCTCTCCCGCCCAACACTCCTTGGCTCACTGTTAATACAAGCGCTGGCCGGGGAGTTACAACATCTTTATCTGGAAAAGAAACTGGAAATATTTGTAGTATGTTGTGTGACAGGTGGGGTGAGTGGCCGCCTTAACTAGACGGTGGTAACCCTGAGAGGTTACTATTACATCTTTCTTCCATAATTATGTTCTACCTCTCGCTTCTCTCCTACCCCCCCTCCATTCCTCCTCCCCAACTTATTCCTCCCACACCTCCCTGCATTCCTCCTCCCTAACTTATTCCTCCTACACCTACATTCTCTCATCCCTACTCCCACATCCTCTCCTCTCTCCGCCCTGCATGTCGCTTACTTCCCTCACTTCCCATTTTTTTCAGTCTGGCTCCCCTTGTTTTGGTTGCAGTGAGTACATTATTATTTTAGTGGGTGTGGTTGTAATGTGGAAGTTTAGGATAGCAACACTGGCCGCTTTCTCAGCCATTCTTTGATTCCCAGTTATTGAGCCAGCTCACGTTGCTCCTGTGCATTATTTCCTATTAGGTGGGTTCATCCAGTTGTGAATTATGGAAGTGGTCACACCGTCCACAGCTGTCCAACTCTTGTCGTTAATGCTGGTGTTATTAGTGTTAGATTTTTATCACTTTATAGATACGCTCGGATACCATTTACCCGACACTTAAGTGCGTATGAAGATAATATACAGATTCAGAGCAAGATTTTACCCTGACAACATTTCGCGGTATTTAGAGCTTTGTCACGCTTTACGTCAAGCTTGATAGTGCTTTATCAAGCCGTGTAAAGAGCTTCATAAAGGCAGTGATGGATATGTGGGCCATCTGGTCACCACTAGCAACAGCCTGGTTGACCAGTCACCGGGAGTAGAAAAACGCTCGAAACTCTTCAGAGGTAAAGGCATACGTACGTACTTTCTTAACCATCTTATGTTTAGCACCATTCATGCTGATGGGTGGAGCAGCCGGCCAGAGTTCTGGTTGACGCAACCCATCCACAAGAGAACGTGTTTTATAAACGATTGAGAGAGCGTGGGAAACACTCCATCGACACTTTCAGTCCTTCACTGACGTTCCTAGTTTTCTTCTGATTAGTTGGAGAAAAAAATAATGCTAATGAAACTCGTTTTATTTTTTTATTAAGCAAAATTAGGTACATAATCAGTGTAGGGGTGTCCTATATGATGGTTAAATAGTGGAAACAAAACATAACAGTTTCTTTTTGTCATATTCCATCATGAGTCACATATGTAGTGTTAATGTGTCAGTCTGAGCTGGGAGACTTCAGTAGGGCGATGAGGATAGCGTCAAGTCTTCCATTAAAAGTTGAAAGGTTTCGTTTCAGGAGAGCTGGAGTTACTATTCCTTGGTAATTGCCACCTCTGAGAATGGATTATCATATACATAAGAGAAATGGAATTTGACTCCTGGGGGAGGGGGGTTACCTGCCACTCAGGTCCTCGGTGCTGGCACCATTCCTGGCCCTGAAGGGGGAGGCTCGACGTTGGGACTCTGTACATTAAATAATCTTTATTTCTGAGTGTTATTTTGAGACTTGTGAGTTTGGGTTATGTTGTCCATGTTATCTAGCTTATGCAACTCCCTCGCTCCGATTTAACGTGTAGTGGAGAGAAGTGTGAGGAGATTCATGCAGTCGGCATCTCCATGCGTCAACATGACCTTGACTGCTTCACCAACAATGAAGTGTAGATGTAAACTAATACGTGCTTGTAGAGTCCTGTATCATAGTTACACACGTGTCTGCTTACTAAAACACACCACCCCACTGGAAAGTATGGGTGGCTTTTCTTAACGTGGGTAAATCTTTCACATTTCGTATAGTTATGAGTTGGTCGGCGTATGGCTGACAATGATGTGGTTGCGAGCTGTGGGCGGGAGGGTTAAGTGCCCATACAAGGTAGTGGGAAGAATATGGAGGTGTAGTGAAGACAACGCCCGTGGTTCACTCCAGGACCTATCCCCAGGCCAGGGCTGTCGGATCGCCTAGTTAAAGTAGGGCGTGACCCACCTCACCTGCTTCTGCCTTCTAATTCAACATATGCACGGCAGTGCAATTTGCAAGTGTAATTCGCAGTGATGCTGCATGTTGTACTATTAATGACTCAACGTCGATAAGAATTCATATCAGACGGGCTCTTTTGCGTGGGAACATGGCTGACTTGGAGTATGACTATACAACTCGGTTATCACAAGAAGTCTCAGTGGTTATCACTGTGTGAAGTGGTCACACTCCTCGGTACTCACCTAGGTTACATCTCTTAATGATTACGGGATCATTGCCTTTTCCCTCTTCCCCAAGGCCATGTCTCATACCAGGTCTATTAAATTGGAAAGTAAACATTATAGCAATTCGAACATTTAAGACATACTTAAGGAAGTAAACTATATGTATTGTCATTTTGTGTCCTGCTAGAGGGTTGAGTTCACACAGGTGTGTTAGGAAAGTTTACAAGTGTTAGGTTGAGCTCTCGTCCCTCTGGATCACCAAGTCATCTCATGTATTAGTAATCCGTCATAATGACCAGCGATTTGCTTTCAAACGTTTTCAAGAGTGGATCTTGTATTTACTGGGCTTGTGTTGCCGCCGGATAACATCCACTGAAGAAATGTTTACCCATTTTTAATGAAATTTTAAATGTTTAAAAAGTCACAAGATTCAGCACGTTTTACAATATGTTCTTGTAAGTGGAAGACAGGCATAAGCGAGTGAGATGTAAATAAAGTAATGAGAATATCGAATTCATTTATGCTAAGGAACCATCTATATCTTTATATGCCAAAATCGGTTATTCTTCTGTTTGCTGTTGAAGCTGGTGCGTCAGAGCAGTGAGAGGCACCTCAGGTATCAGCTCTCCTGCCTCTGTAGATACAAAATTCCCCTCTAGGGTGAGAATCCCTTGATAGAATTAATAGGTCACAGGGAGGAGTAGGACTCTATATAAAAGATACTCTCTGTTGCACAGAAGTTTTGAACGCTACGAATGATATAGTAGAAATCCTCGGCATTAAAGTGGAAAATAAGAATCTAGTAATTATCCTAGTATACAAACCACCATCAGCAACTGCGGAGGAATTCACAGAGCAGTTAAAGAAGATAGATAGCTATCTGGATAGGCTAGAAAATCCCACCCCAAACATTTTAATCCTTGGAGATTTTAATCTCCCTCATGTAAAATGGAAGATGAGGCACCATAATGTTATACCAGAAATAACTCCTGGAAGCACCCTGGCCCAACAGGCACATACCAGGGAACTAATGAGGCTTTGTGAAAAGTACTCACTAAACCAACAGATAATTGATCCCACTAGAAATGAAAATACCCTGGATTTGATATTCACAAACAACGAGGAATTAATCAGAGACATAACAGTTACAAAAACAATATACTCTGATCATAACATCATAGAAGTTCAAACTAGTATTAACTCAGGGTTAGGGAACTGCGACACTAATGTTAGAGACGGAATGTTCAGTAAGTTTAATTTTAATAACCATAGAATTGACTGGGAAAAAATAAACCAAGAGCTATCAGACATATCATGGGAATCAGACATGAGCACCCTAAATCCCCACCAGTGCCTAGAGAAGCTGAATACAGAAGCATACAAGGTATGTATGAAACACGTACCATTGAGGAAACCCCGAAGAAGATCAGATATAGAGAGAGAGCGTAGGAGATGGTACAGGAGAAGAAAACGGGTTACTGAATTGCTGAAAAACACAGTTATGTTGCAACAGAAGAGAGATAGCCTTAACCGAGAGATCACGGAATTAGAACAAAACTTAAGATGTCATACCTGACAGAAGAAGTACAAAGGGAACAAAGAGCTATACAGGATATTGCAAGAAACCCAAAATATTTCTACTCCTATGCAAAATCCAAGCTAAGAACTACCTGTAGAATTGGACCATTATTGAGAGGAGATTCGTATACGGACGATGAACAGGAAATGAGTGAAATTCTAAAAGAACAGTATGAGTCAGTGTTCAGCAACCCACTAAATGACAGCAAGGTAGAAAATGCAGAAATATTTTTCACTCCAGCAGAAGGCTGCGCAGACCACCTAACCGACATTAGTACAAATCCCATAGATTTCGAAAAAGAAATGGCCAACATGCCCACTCACTCAGCACCTGGACCAGATTCATGGAATGCTTTATTTATAAAGCAGTGCAAAGTACCATTAGCAAGAGCCCTTAGTATTCTGTGGAGAAAGAGCTTAGATCTAGGTGAAATTCCAGAGGCCTTAAAGAGTGCAGACATAGCTCCTTTGCATAAGGGAGGTAGTAGAGCACTAGCTAAAAATTACAGACCAGTAGCCCTCACTTCTCACATCATAAAAATCTTTGAAAGAGTGATGAGACGGCAGATTACAAAGTTCATGGACCAGCACAACCAACATAACCCGAACCAGCATGGCTTTAGAGCGGGTCGATCATGCCTGTCACAGCTGCTGAACCATTATGACAGAATTACGGAGGCATTGGAGGACGACCAAAACGCAGATGTGATTTACACAGATTTTGCAAAGGCGTTTGACAAATGCGATCATGGAGTGATAGCGCACAAAATGAGGGCCATAGGCATTACGGGGAAGGTAGGCAGATGGATTTTGAGTTCCTAACACAAAGAACACAAAAAGTAGTAGTGAACAGGGCAAGATCCAGCATCAGCGAGGTCAAAAGCTCAGTGCCCCAAGGCACTGTCCTGGCACCTCTGCTGTTTCTCATCCTCATAGCAGACATAGATAAAAACACCCAGCACACTTTTGTATCATCATTTGCAGATGACACTAAAATAAGCATGAAAGTCACTACGGTAGAGGACACTGAAAAATTACAGGAGGACATAAGCAAGGTCTTCCAATGGGCAGTGGAGAACAACATGACGTTCAATGGTGATAAGTTTCAGCTGCTTAGGTATGGAAAAATGAAGAACTCAAAAGGAACACTATATACAAAACTCAAGAGGGTCACCACATAGAACGAAAGGAACACGTAAAGGACTTGGGAATAATTATGTCTGCTGATCTGTCGTTTAAAGACCATAACAAGACAAAGATCACAACAGCCAGGAAGATGACGGGGTGGGTATTGAGAACTTTCAAAACAAGGGAAATAATGCCGATGGTGACACTATTCAAATCGCTAGTGCCCCCTCACTTAGAATACTGCTCAGTGCTGACGGCCCCGTTCAGGGCAGGAGAAATAGCAGAGCTGGAACAAATCCAGAGATCGTTTACGGCTCACATTGAGCCATTGAAACATCTAAATTATTGGGAACGCCTTCAAGTCTTGAACATGTACTCATTGGAGCGGAGGAGAGAGAGATACATGATAATATATACATGGAAAGTACTTGAGGGCCTGGTCCCAAATCTGCACACTGCCATAACAACATACTGGAGTGAGAGATATGGGAGAAAGTGTAAAATAAACCCAGTGAGGAGCAGGGGTGCGGTGGGGACAATACGGGAGCACTGTATTAACATCCGGGGTCCCAGACTATTCAACATCTTACCAGAAGATATCCGAAACACGGCTGGAACCAGTGTAGAAGCCTTCAAGAGGAAACTGGACACATATCTTCACCAGGTGCCAGATCAACCAGGCTGTGATGGATATGTGGGGCAGCGGGCCTCCAGCAGCAACAGCCTGGTTGACCAGGCAAGCACCAGACGAGCCTGGCCCATGGCCGGGCTCAGAGAGTAGATACTCTCGAAACTCTTCAAAGGTATATCAAAGGTAAAGGTATCCGAGGACCTGGAACTATTCTCTCCTTTCTGGGATTAAACGTGATTACTGTACCTCCCATGCCCTAGGCGCTATAATAATGTGATGATCATCGTGCTCTGGCTACCTGAAGGTCACACTGTAATATGATACTGTAAAAGTATTATATTCACCCGATCTAGATTAACCTGCTATAGATTCACCTACTGTGGGTTCATTAGTTGTAGATTAACCCACTGTGGATTCACCTGCTGTGGGTTCAGTTGTAGATTAACACACTGTGGATTCACCTGCTGTGGGTTCAGTTGTAGATTAACCCACTGTGGATTCACCTGCTGTGGGTTCAGTTGTAGATTAACCCACTGTGGATTCACCTGCTGTGGGTTCAGTTGTAGATTAACCCACTGTGCATTCACTTATTGTAGGCTCGCTAACAAAAACGCCCTTCTCCATTTCTTGTCCCATCATGACAAAACCAAACGATGGGTCACCAGTGGGTTTTTCCTGAGAGCTCACAGAGCCACCTCCCTCACTACCTTCCTCAGAGAGGAATGTGACTACTTCTACAGTCGTCGTCAATAAGCTACATTACCCGAGACGATTACGAACTGTGAAAGAGTGAAAAAGATTCTACACAACACCAGATCTGAATCGAAGCAGATTGTTTGGAATTACCATTAATTGCCACTATTAACAAACTCTGGGTCATTCACCATCTCCAAAGTTTCAACAAAGTTAATCCTACGTATAACCAACATTGCCTATCACAGAGACCTCTTGATGCATACCGTGTTGAGCTCCACATCTCGTGGACCTTTCATCAACCACTGTACAACCTTGTGTTTTTCTTATCTATGAATTGATATAGTCCTTTGCAGACGAAAGTCTTCTATGAAAATACCGTAACCCGTACATTGTGTTATCACCATCGCCCTGATATTTTTACTAGCTTACATAGTACTGCAAAGCACAATTCTGCCATCTTTGTACATTTCTCATTTTCATGGCAGACAGACAACACTAATCAGTCTCGTATCAGTATTTACAAACGATATCCAAATAAACGTGAAAGTTAGTTCAGTGGCTAAACCTGTTTTCCAGCGGATATAGGAAAGAAGCATAATGCTTCATGAATGATGACAGATTTCAACAACTTCGATACTAAAATAGAAGGAACTCGATCAAATAATATACAAACAAGTCATATCTGTTCATACAATGGAGGGAACTGGTAAAGGACCTCGCAATAATAGGCGACCTGTTTAGAGAAGACAATGCAGCAGATGCAGCCAAGTGCCGGAGAATGACAGGACGGATTATAAGAACTTTAAAAGCAGAGACATCATGCCAGTTAATCTTACAACATCTTATTATCCTAAAATAACTGCTAGGACTTTTATAGCGGCATGTTTTATAATGGTTTTGTTACTAAAGAAGAGTACTTTTTATGTTAATTATTATAAGTTGGTTAAAGATTAGAATGTGTGAATAGTGAGTTTAGCAGGTATTTGTCCCCAGCACACCCTCTCAGCACAAGTCAACACGCAATAAGGGCGAGAGTTTTAAGCTGTAACGCAGCATAGTTGCCTTGTTGTGATCAGGTGTGTTGAATCTCTCCTTATACGGCCATGAATGAGCCTGGCACACATCTGGTGTGACGCCTTCCAGGGAATGACGTAATGTAGCCCCGGGGTGGAGCCTAAAAGACGGACCCCCTCCTTACCTGTTCCCTCGCTCCCCCCGCCCGACCTCCTGGAGCACCAGGAAAAGAAGCCCCGGGACAAGCCCAAAATGATCGTGTCTTTACCTTTGCTGCCCCGTCCCCGGAACAACGTGTGAGGAACTCTACTACTAACATCACTGTTATGATTCTTGGAATAATGTGATGCAGGAATCTGAACACAAGTTGATTTCCAGACCTACATAGTGCCAAGTTGTGATGGTTATGTAGGCATTTGGGCCACGAACTGCAACAGCTTGCTTGATCCCCAAGCAGTCAACGTGAAAATCTGGCCTCAAGCCAGATTTCGAAATTAGACCACTCTAAATTGGTCACAGTTATGTGGCCGTACCCTCACGGTACTGGGTAGTCACGAGTTGCACCGTCCTGGACTGGTTAGCCACAATGTTCAACTCTTGCATGTCTCCTCCAACCTCCACTCTTGTTTTTCCTCCAGCTCCACTGTCACCTTCAACCCGAGAAACACTTTACTGGACAAATTGTAGGTATTCCGCTATAGAAAATTCGAGTAAATTAAAATTGGAAAGGAGTATAAAACAAACTCAAACCACTCCGTGAAATACTTAATAGTGATAACGTCTGAAGATCTGGCTTTCACGGGTCACAACAGTATAATTATCACAACACTGTATTAACGTCCGTGGCCCCAGGCCACGGAGCGGAGAGAGAGAGAGAGAGACAGACAGAGAGAGAGATAGATAGATATGCATGATAATATATTCCTGGAAAGTACTCGAAGGCCTGGTCCGAAATCTCCACACTGCCATAACAGACTGGAGTGAGAGATATGAGAGGAAGTGCACAATAAACCCAGTGAAATGCAGGGGTGCGGTGGGCACAATAAGGGAACACTGTATCGACATCCGTGGCCCCAGATTATTCAGCATCTTACAAGAAGATATCAGACACACTGCTGGGACAAGTGTAGAAGTCTTCAAGAGGAAATTGGACAAGTACCTTCACCAGGTGCCAGACAACCAGGCTGTGCTGGATATGGAAAACTGGAGGAGATAATAATTAGAACTGAGTATACTACAAACTCTGATCATACTATAGAGCGAAAAAAATAATGTGAGGGACCTGGGAGTGGTAATGTCTGAGGATCTCACTTTCAAGGATCACAACAGTGCCACGATCACAGTTGCAAAGAAAATGATAGGATGGATAATGAGAACGAGAACGTTCAAAACAAAGAGATGCCAAGCCAATGATGATACTTTTGAAATCACTTGTTCTCTCTAAGCTGGAATACTGCTGTACATTAACATCTCCGTTCAAAGCCGGTGAAATTGCAGATCTAGAGAGTGTACAGAGAACCTTTACTGCACATATAAGTTCCATCAAACACCTCAACTACTGGGAATGCTTGGAAGCACTTGACTTGTACTCGCTGGAATGCAGGCGAGAGAGATGTATCATAATCTACACTTGGAAAATCCTAGAAGGAATGGTCCCGAATCTGCACATAGAAATGACTCCCTACGAAAGTAAAAGACTGGCGGTGCAAAATACCACCAATGAAAAGTAGGGGCGCCGTTGGCACACTAAGAGAAAACACTACAAGTGTCCGGGGCCCAAGACTGTTCAACAGCCTCTCATCATGCATAAGGGGAATTACTAATAGGCCCCTGGCTGCCTTCAAGAGGGAGCTGGACAGATACTTAAAATCGGTGCCAGATCAGCCGGGCTGTGGTTCGTACGTTGGACTACGTTTGACCAGCAGTAACAGTCTGGTTGATCAGGGTCTGATTCACCGGGAGGCCTGGTCGTGAACCGGGCCGCGGGGAAGTTGATCCCCGGAATACCCTGCAGGTAGACTCCTGGCAGGTAGCGGGCCACCAGCAGCAACACAGGACTGAAGAAGTCACTCGTGGCGACACGTTTCCTCTTAATAAATGTCTTGAACTGTACATAAGTGTCTTCTTATACATCATCATCTATACCTGCAACATTCTTGAGGAGCTGGTCCCAAATCTGCACAGAGAAATCACTCCCTACGAAAGCACAGGGCTCGGCAGACAGTGCAAAATACTCCTAGTGAAAAAGGAGTAGCACCATGAATAAACTGATATAACTCATTAAGAATGAAGGGACCAAGACTTTTCAATACCCATCATACATAAGGGTAATTACCAACACATCCCTGCCAGTTAGTAAGTGGTCAGCCGGACTGTGGTGCACATACTGGCGTGCACATACTGGCGTGCACATACTGGCGTGCACATACTGGAGTGCGCGCGTCTATCACCAACAGCGTATGTTAGGTAAAAGGACACCAGGAGCTTTATCAAGCCGGCTTGACAAAGCTCCTGGAGAACGAAACATTGACACAATAAAATGTCACATTAGTTGCACTTGTGTTCTTTTACTTAACATATTGTCGGTAATTGTACCAATACTGTTACCAACAGCGTAGTTGATCAGATCATCCACAGGGAGGTTTAGCGTGGGACTGGGCGACTTCATTGGCCCTCGGAACACTCCAGGTACACTTCAGGTATCCCGTAAATGAACATTCCTCCATAAAGGCAGTATTGGGCAGTGTCACTCATCCTGTGAGTGAACATAAGTGTATATCAGCCCAAATAGTTGACGATATAAACTCTTCCTTGGCTGATTAAAAATCATGGGGAGACTGTGACTCCTCACGGCTGGGGGCTAAGAGGTTTACATTTAATAACAGAATTTGCAAGATCCAATATGTATGTTTTATTTTAAGAGAACACACTAAATTTTACCCCCCTTCCCCCGGTGCTTACTGAGAGAGAGAGAGACAGACACACACACACACACACAGACAGACGCACAGGGACAGACGCACAGAGACAGACGCACAGGGACAGACGCACAGAGACAGACGCACAGAGACAGACGCACAGAGACAGACGCACAGAGACAGACGCACAGAGACAGACGCACAGAGACAGACGCACAGAGACAGACGCACAGAGACAGACGCACAGAGACAGACGCACAGAGACAGACGCACAGAGACAGACGCACAGAGACAGACGCACAGGGACAGACGCACACGGACAGACGCACACAGACAGACGCACACAGACAGACGCACACAGACAGACGCACACAGACAGACGCACACAGACAGACGCACACAGACAGACGCACACAGACAGACGCACACAGACAGACGCACACAGACAGACGCACAGAGACGCCCCGATGGCATGGTGGCTAGCGCTCTTGCTTCACGCACGGAGGGCCCGGGTTCAATTCCCGGCGGGGCCGAAACATTTCGAAGTGTTTCGTTACACACACACACACACACACACATTCAATCGGAAGAGGACCAGGCAGAACTACAAAGGGATCTGGATAGGCTGCAAGCCTGGTCCAGCAATTGGCTCCTGGAGTTCAACCCAACCAAGTGCAAAGTCATGAAGATTGGGGAAGGGCAAAGAAGACCGCAGACGGAGTACAGTCTAGGTGGCCAGAGACTACAAACTTCAATCAAGGAAAAAGATCTTGGGGTGAGTATAACACCAGGAACATCTCCTGAGGCGCACATCAACCAAATAACTGCTGCAGCATACGGGCGCCTAGCAAATCTAAGAACAGCATTCCGACATCTTAATAAAGAATCGTTCAGGACCCTGTACACTGTGTACGTTAGGCCCATACTGGAGTATGCAGCACCAGTTTGGAACCCACATTTATCCAAGCACGTAAAGAAACTAGAGAAAGTGCAAAGGTTTGCAACAAGACTAGTCCCGGAGCTAAGGGGTATGTCCTACGAGGAGAGGTTAAGGGAAATCGACCTGACGACACTGGAGGACAGGAGAGATAGGGGGGACATGATAACGACATATAAAATACTGAGAGGAATTGACAAGGTTGACAGAGACAGAATGTTCCAAAGATGGGACACAGCAACAAGGGGACACAGTTGGAAGTTGAAGACTCAGATGAATCACAGGGATGTTAGGAAGTATTTCTTCAGTCACAGAGTAGTCGGGAAGTGGAATAGCTTGGGAAGCAATGTAGTGGAGGCAGGTTCCATACACAGCTTTAAGAAGAGGTATGATAAAGCTCATGGCGCAGGGAGAGTGACCCAGTAGCGGCCAGTGAAGAGGCGGGGCCAGGAGCTATGTATCGACCCCTGCAACCACAACTAGGTGAGTACAACTAGGTGAGTACACACACACAGCCAGCCAGCCAGCTTGGTCGGAGGAGTATTGTCTCGTGGTGAGCCGCCAGGAACCTGACCGCGAGTTCGAACCCCACCCGTGGTATGGTTTGATAAAATATATAGATCTGCTCGCATGGAATCACTAAATTAAGCAGACTGTGGAGACCTTAAATAGCAATGTCATTAAGAGATAAAAGATTCCTGGGGAATATATTGGAATGGAAAAGTTTTGTGGTAAGTCTAAGGTGTATGTTAGGGGTGTAGGGAGTGTCTTGTTGGTATAGCCTCAGGCTGGGCAGCGAGGGTACAAGTACTATAAACCAGTCACAAGTATGACATGTATTTTAGTGATGTGTATAACGTGCGTGTATTAGATTGTAACATAACTGTGTAGTTGATAGCTGATGATTAGCAGGTTATGGGTAGTGGCAGTGTGAATATTGTGGTGGTGTTTAGGGGTTGGGGAGGGGTGCGCTCTTGTGGATATATTTCTGTTTTGTCAGTTTTCTTGTATAATCATTGTTAAATCTTGACTGGTATGTTTGGTGTGGTGTTTTAGGCGGGGCGGGGGAGGATCGTGTAGATGTGGATGGAACTGGATGGGGGTGTATGGACATATCTGGCGTGGGGGAACTGGAGTGACCGGGGAAGGGGCGCCTGGTGGGTGGGCAGACTGTTCAAGGGAGTGGGAGATACCGGCTTGGTGACTGGTAAGGTGGACAAATTAAGATGGTGGGAGGGGTAAAGGTGTATCAGAAGGGGGTTGCGGGAAGTTTTGTATACTCAACGAAGAGGTGCAGGGTCATTTAGTTTGAGGAAGGAAAGACCACAGTCGTAGTACGTGAAGCTATAGACATTGACGAATTGTATTAGTAGGAGATTAGCAAGGAGGCTGGGAGAGTAAGCACGCGCGGGCTACCGGGTTGAAGTAGGTTTGGGTGAGTTTTGCAGGTGGGGGATGTTACCTTGCCTGGCCCGGCACAAGGTCGACCCGCTTGCTCTCACGTGTGAGGCTCCAGCCACCATCCCAGCCGCTACTTCTTAGTAGTCTACACACTCAATAAACACTAGCCTTTATTGCTCGTATTTGTTACTCGTACGTACGTGTGTGTGTGTACATACTAGTAAATACGCGCACGTATTAGTTTGTGTGTGTGTGATGGGGTGATGAGGAAACTCAGCTAGTGATGTGTACATACAGTAGAGGTGAGTGTGACAGCAGGTGCACATAGGCTCACTACCACCTGCCACACCAGCACGCTAGTAGAATGAAGAGTGTCCTCTGGAGGCAGAGCAGACCACACGAGTGTGGTCTGCTGACCATGTATAGTACTAGGCTCACACTCACCCATAAGTTATCAAGGGCGGGGGGTTGTGGGCGTAGGCGTAGGTACACCAGGACTTGTTGATGCTGGGGCAGGTTCTGCCATGGGTGTCCCCCCTCACCCCTACCTGCCTGACTCACCTGGCTGCTAACCCCCTCACCCCCCCAAGCCTTCATTCACCTGCTGCTGATATCCTCTCCGGCCACCTTGCCTCCACCGCATCCCAACTCTGCACTCTTAAAAATTATACACTTGGTATGACCCAAACAGGTTTAGATCTCCATGAAATACAGTCGACAATTTTTTTTATCACATCGGCCGTCTTCCACTAAAGAAAGTTGGCTCAAAAGGAAGCACATTCATCATCATTCATTCATTAGCTCTCTTGCCAAAAGTGTGCAGACATACCTGAAACCTAATACCTGAAAGATGTTTTCGGGGGGTAAAAATTTGTGTAAATTTGTGGGAGCATTTAGTATTAATCTGGCAAGACATGTGGCAAGTCCCCTTACACCAACTGCCGACGTTCGCCTACCACCAAATACCTCCTAAAGATTTTTATTTTTGTTAAGGCTTCATAAATCGCGCTTTAAGTTATAAGCAAAAAATCTTGGAGGAAGGAAAAAATCAGGCTACAGTTCAGGTACCCCGGGGATACCTACCTGGCGAGATTACCCTGAGATTGTTTCAAGGGTCAGTGCTTCTCCAGTCCGGTCCCAGACCAAATCTTCCGATGGATAACCTGATCAACCATACTGTTGGTGTTAGCCGCACGCAGTGTGTCTTGGCGATGAGAGAGGCGCAGGATCTTTGAATCATCACTCATCTGTATATACAACAGTTTCAACCAGAACAACGGCTTTTACAACTCAACTGAACCTCTTGCCAGGAAACTTCGTCGTCGTTATCCTACACAGCAACAAACCTACTGGTTTATGCTGGTCAGATCTTTCTCAACTCTAACTTAACATTCCTCACCTGACCCTTCACGTCACTATGCTCCCTATATATACTCACGTACTCTCTATTTGGAGAAGACCCGGGCCGGATGTACCGGCGAACATACAACAACAACATACTTAGGTAGATCTGTTTGTGACTTGATAAAGCCCACTGTGTGGGCGAAACTTTGTCAACAAAGGATCGCATTATACTGCATTTGTCTGCTTAACCATCGTATATACCACAGGCTGGCTAATCAGGAACTACCTTGAGAAACTTATCAGGTTCCCTCTTGAAAATCTCTGTCTGAGCCGAAAGAGTGCAGTGAAGCGAAGAGGACATCGTCAAGTTTTGTTGTAGCAGGTCTAGCAGGCCATTGGCGTTACTTTATTTCAGGATGGCCTATTCCACACCATGCTGAACCATTATGACAGAATTACGGAGGCATTGGAAGACGACCAAAACGCAGATGTGATTTACACAGATTTTGCAAAGGCGTTTGACAAATGCGATCATGGAGTGATAGCGCACAAAATGAGGGCCATGTGCATTACGGGGAAGGTAGGCAGATGGATATTTGAGTTCCTAACACACAGAACACAAAAAGCAGTAGTGAACAGGGCAAGATCCAGCATCAGCGAGGTCAAAAGCTCAGTGCCCCAAGGCACTGTCCTGGCACCTCTGCTGTTTCTCATCCTCATAGCAGACATAGATAAAAACACCCAGCACACTTTTGTATCATCATTTGCAGATGACACTAAAATAAGCATGAAAGTCACTACTGTAGAGGACACTGAAAAATTACAGGAAGACATAAGCAGGGTCTTCTAGTGGGCAGTGGAGAACAACATGACGTTCAATGGTGATAAGTTTCAGCTGCTTAGGTATGGAAAAAATGAACTGAAAAGGAACACTATATACAAAACGCAAGAGGGTCACCACATAGAACGAAAGGAACACGTAAAGGACTTGGGAATAATTATGTCTGCTGATCTGTCTTTTAAAGACCATAACAAGACAAAGATCTCAACAGCCAGGAAGATGACGGGGTGGGTATTGAGAACTTTCAAAACAAGGGAAATAATGCCGATGGTGACACTTTTCAAATCGCTAGTGCTCCCTCACTTAGAATACTGCTCAGTGCTGACGGCCCCGTTCAGGGCAGGAGAAATATCAGAGCTGGAACAAATTCAGAGATCGTTTACGGCTCACATTGAGCCATTGAAACATCTAAATTATTGGGAACGCCTTCAAGTCTTGAACATGTACTCATTGGAGCGGAGGAGAGAGATACATGATAATATATACCTGGAAAGTACTTGAGGGCCTGGTCCCAAATCTGCACACTGCCATAACATACTGGAGTGAGAGAGATGGGAGGAAGTGTAAAATAAACCCAGTGAGGAGCAGGGGTGCGGTGGGGACAATACGGGAGCACTGTATTAACATCCGGTGTCATAGACTATTCAACATCTTACCAGAAGATATCCGAAACACGGCTGGAACCAGTGTAGAAGCCTTCAAGAGGAAACTGGACAAGTATCTTCACCGGGTGCCAGATCAACCAGGTTGTGATGGATATGTGGGGCAGCGGGCCTCCAGCAGCAACAGCCTGGTTGACCAGGCAAGCACCAGACGAGCCTGGCCCATGGCCGGGCTCAGAGAGTAGATAAACTCGAAACTCTTCAAAGGTATATCAAAGGTATGCGGACGGTTAATTTTCACTTAATATAATTAGTTATACCGCATTTCATGGATAACTTTACCCAACACTGGAATACTCCCCACCAAGTACTGGAATTTTTACACCGGGTGCGACTTCCAGGATAAGGAAGTTTTCTGAAGAACTGCTGAGGAAAGAGTAGAAGTGTGTAATAAGGGAAAGTCATTGGCTGTGGGTATGTTAGTTTTTGCTGGTTTTTGAGGGAGGGGGGGGCAGGGGAGTGATTACAGTTGTGAGCACGCTCATGTCTTCATCCCCATCTCATTTGGCTCTTCTTCTCCTCCCTCCCCCATAATCTGCTTCCCTCACACTTCCTCCATGATGAGTTTCGCAGCCACCCTTCCCCTTCCCCCCTCCCTTCACGTCCATCAATCACCACCGTCTTCTTCTCCACACGACTTGCCTTCTTAGAGGTAGTAATTCTATTTGTTGATGACGTTAATGACCATTTACTGATGACATAGACTTTAAAATATTTTAGCATTTGTGGTAGTAATTCTCAAGACATTTATAAGGTAGAAGTTGTCAAGGTGAAGCTGCAAGGCTACCTGAAACAAGTATCTATTCAACCAGGATGTGATGGCTATGTAGGCTTGTGGGTCACTAGCAGCAACAACCTAGTTGATTAGGCAATAAACAAGGAAGCCTGGTCTCAGGTCGAGATGCGGAGGTAGAAAGAATCCTCCGAACAGGTCACAGGTATGTTCAAGAACAGAAAAAAGCTAAGACATAAAACGTAACACAGATCATCTTATTTATTTCTAACAAGCGTAAATTAATGTAGTAAGAGCCAGAGGAATAGTCAGTGGATCAGTTGTCTTGTGCGAAGACTGACCGGAAATAATTGTTAAATAAATAACATTTATTTCTCATCAGTAAGCTGCCCATAGTTTTAAGTAGGCCCAACTTTTCCCTGATATTTGTCCTTTTTTTTTTTTTTTTTTTTAACACATCGGCCGATTCCCGCCAAGGCAGGGTGGCCCGAAAAAGAAAAACTTTCATCATCATTCACTCCATCACTGTCTTGCCAGAAGGGTGCTTTACACTACAGTTATAAAACTGCAACATTAACACCCCTCCTTCAGAGTGCAGACACTGTACTTCCCATCTCCAGGACTCAAGTCCGGCCTGCCGGTTTCCCTGAATCCCTTCATAAATGTTACTTTGCTCACACTCCAACAGCACGTCAAGTATTAAAAACCATATGCCTCCATTCACTCCTATCAAATACGCTCACACATGCTTGCTGGAAGTCCAAGCCCCTCGCACACAAAACTTCCTTTACCCCCTCCCTCCAACCTTTCCTAGGCCGACCCCTACCCCGCCTTCCCTCCACTACAGATTTATACACTCTCGAAGTCACTCTGTCTCGTTCCATTCTCTCTACATGTCCAAACCACCTCAACAACCCCTCCTCAGCTCTCTGAACAATCGTTTTGGTAATCCCGCACCTCCTCCTAATTTCCAAACTCCGAATTCTCTGCATTATATTCACACCACACATTGACCTCAGACATGACATCTCCACTGCCTCCAGCCTTCTCCTCGTTGCAACATTCATCACCCATGCTTCACACCCATATAAGAGCGTTGGTATAACTATACTCTCATACATTCCCTCTTTACTTCCATGGACAAGGTTCTTTGTCTCCACAGACTCCGAAGTGCTCCACTCACCCTTTTCCCTCATCAATTCTATGATTCACCTCATCCTTCATAGACCCATCCGCCGACATGTCCACTCCCAAATATCTGAATACATTCACCTCCTCCATACTCTCTCCCTCCAATCTGATATCCAATCTTTCGTCACCTATTCTTTTTGTTATCCTCATCACCTTACTCTTTCCTATATTCACTTTCAATTTTCTTCTTTTACACACCCTACCAAATTCATCCACCAACCTCTGCAGCTTCTCTTCAGAATCTCCCAAAAGCACAGTGTCATCAGCAAAAGCAACTGTGACAACTCCCACTTTGTATTTGCTTCTTTATCTTTTAGCCCAACACCTCTTGCCAAGACCCTCGCATTCACTTCTCTTACAACCCCATCTATAAATATATTGAACAACCACGGTGACATCACACATCCTTGTCTAAGGCCCACTTTTACTGGGAAATAGTCCCCTTCCCTCCTACACACTCTAACCTGAGCCTCACTATCCTCATAAAAACTCTTCACTGCTTTCAGTAACCTTCCTCCTATTCCATACACCTGCAACATCTGCCACATTGCCCCCTATCTACCCTATCATACGCCTTTTCCAAATCCATAAATGCCACAAAAACATCTTTACCCTTATCCAAATACTGTTCACCTATATGTTTCACTGTAAACACTTGGTCTACACACCCCTACCTTTCCTAAAGCCCCTTGTTCATCTGCTATCCTGCTTTCTGTTTTACTCTTAATTCTTTCAATAATAACTCTACCATACACTTTACCAGGTACACTCAACAGACTTATTCCCCTATAATTTTTGCACTCTCTTTGTCCCCTTTGCCTTTATACAAAGGAACAATACACGCTCTCTGCCAATCCCTAGGTACCTTACCCTCTTCCATACATTTATTAAATAATAGCACCAACCACTCCAAAATTATATCCCCACCTGCTTTTAACATTTCTATCTTTATCCCATCAATCCCAGCTGCCTTACCCCTTTCATTCTACCCACTGCCTCACGAACTTCCCTACACCCACAACTGGCTCTTCCACACTCCTACAAGATGTTATTCCTCCTTGCCCTACACACGAAATCACAGCTTCCCTGTCTTCATCAACATTTAACAAATCCTCAAAATATTCTCTCCATCTTCCCGATACCTCTAACTCTCCATTTAATAACTCTCCTCTCCTATTTTTAACTGTCAAATCCATTTGTTCTCTAGGCTTCCTCAACTTATTAATCTCATTCCAAAACTTTTCTTATTTTCAACAAAATTTGCTGATAACATCTCACCCACTCTCTCATCTGCTCTCTTTTACATTGCTTCACCACTCTTTTAACCTCTCTTTTTCTCTCCATATACTCTTCCCTCCTTGCATCACTTCTACTTTGTAAAAACCTCTCATATGCTAACTTTTTCTCCTTACTACTCTCTTTACATCATCATTCCACCAATCGCTCCTCTTCCCTCCTGCACCCACTCGCCTGTAACCACAAACTTCTGCTGAACACTCTAACACTACATTTTTAAATCTACCCCATACATTTTCGACCCCATTGCCTACACTCTCACTAGCCCATCTATCCTCCAATAGTTGTTTATATCTTACCCTAACTGCCTCCTCTTTTAGTTTATAAACCTTCACCTCTCTTTTACTTACTGATTCTATTTTCCTTGTATCCCATCTACCTTTTACTCCCACTGTAGCTATAACTAAAAAGTGATCTGATATATCTGTAGCCCCTCTATAAACATGTACATCCTGAAGTCTACTCAACAGTCTTTTATCTACCAATACATAGTCCAACAAACTACTGTCATTACGCCCTACATCATATCTTGTATACTTATTTATCCTCTTTTTCTTAAAATATGTATTACCTATAACTAAACCCCTTTCTATACAAAGTTCAATCAAAGGGCTCCCATTATCATTTACACCTGGCACCCCAAACTTACCTACTACACCCTCTCTGCATGTTTCTCCCACTTTAGCATTTAGGTCCCCTACCACAATTACTCTCTCATTTGGTTCAAAAGTTCCTATACATTCGCTTAACATCTCCCAAAATCTCTCTCTCTCCTCTACACTCCTCTCTTCTCCAGGTGCATACACGCTTATTATGACCCACTTTTCGCATCCGACCCTTATTTTAATCCACATAATCCTTGAATTTACACATTTATATTCCCTCTTTTCCTTCCATAACTGATCCCAAGACCCACACGACATTATTGCTACCCCTTCCTTAGCTCTAACTCTCTCAGATACTCCTGACTTAATCCCATTTATTTCTCCCCACTGAAACTCGCCTACCCCCTTCAGCTTTGTTTCGCTTAGGGCCAGGACATCCAACTTCTTTTCATTCATAATATCGGCAATCATCTCTTTCTTATCATCCGCACTACATCCACGCACATTCAGACACCCCAATTTTATAAAGTTTTTCTTCTTCTCGTTTTTAGTAGATTTGTACAGGAGAAGGGGTTACTAGCCCATTGCTCCCGGCATCTTAGTCGCCTCATACGACACGCATGGCTTACGGAGGAAAGATTCTTTTCCACTTCCCCATGGACAATAGAGAAAATAAAAAGAACAAGAGCTATTAAGAAAAAGAAGAAAAACCTAGATGTGTGTATGTATATATATGCATGTGTATGCCAGTGTAGTGTGACCTAAAGTGTAAGTAGAAGTAGCTAGATATACCTGTTATCCAGCGTGTTTATGAGACAGAAAAAAGACACCACTCAAAACAAAAACTTTAGAGTTTGCCTTGGACTCCAACAACTTTAATTTCATAAGGTCTTTTAGCTTTCCCTGTCCTTTTTTTTTTACCTATGTATTAAAATGAACAAACATAGATGTCGGCTAAAGATGAGTAAAATCCAGAAAGCAGAGTATGAACATGTGTTGAACTTTGGAAGACAGTTTACCATGAACTCTTGCCCACTCATAGGTAAATAAACACTTGTATCGACTTGAAAGCTTTATTTTTATTCAATGTTTTACCTTTAGGAACTTTGTCAAGCTTGACGAAGCTCCTGGTGAGCGAGATGTAGCTTAGAATAAAGTATTCAGAACATTGCATGTAATCCATTGACTTACCTGATTGTCAGTATTACAGGAGGGCCCCGCTTTACAGCGCTTTCATAATGCAGCTATTTTCAATTATACCCATTCTTCATTTATTCAGACTTCCTACAATATATATATATATATATATATATATATATATATATATATATATATATATATATATATATATATATATATATATCACTTATATAAGGATGAAGGTAAATAATGTGTGTACTGTGTATGCATTTTTTTAGGCTGAGCTCTATTGCTCACGTAATATATGATAGTGTAAAGGTGTTGTCAGGCTTTTTTATGCATTTGAAAGAAAAAAGGCGCTGTTTCACTTCACAGCTATTTTTGCTTTTCAACAGTAGTCTGGAACTAACCTGCTGTATATCTTTCTACTCTCTGCCCGCCGTGCACACTTCATGATACTAGAAGAGATTCTGCAAACTTAGAGAAAGAAATCATTCATTGTGTTCCTCAAATTCAATATAAAGTACAAAATATCACTAGTAAGAGCATTCAGTATAATTTGGAGATAAAGCTTATATTAAAGTGCATTCCCTGAGACTAGAACAATAAATATAGAAACTTTTCACAAGAAAGGCAGCAGGATTATAGCAAAAAAAAATGAAGATCATTAGTAGTAGCATCACACATCATCAAATTCGTTTTTTAGTGTTAAAAAATTCAACATTGATTTCGAGGCTTGGTCTACGATTTGGCCGCGAGAGCGTTAACCCTCAGAACACACACTAAGTAGACTTCAGGTAGGTAGACAGGAAACAAGTTGAACTACGGGCGGAGGGTACTAACGTCTTGATCGATCAAGCCAGTAATCAGGAGGCATAGTCTGGGACCGGGCCGCGGGGGCGGTGACCGAAAGCGACTCCAGGTAAAAAGCTCGAGTCCACAAGGCAGTGTCCTGGCAACTTTACTCTCATTCTCACCGTAAAAAAAAAGACAAACAAACCTGACATGTTTTGCGTATGATACTGAAATAATCATGATAGTTACCCCAAAATACACTAAAAAAAACTACAAAATCTCCTATTGGTAAATAACATGATCAGCGTTTGCACATTTCAGCTGAAGTTATATAGAAATAATGAACACGGAAAAAACTCGTAAATATAAAACGCAGATCTCACTGGTCATAAAATGAAGGAACAGTTCAGATAATTGTATTAATGTCTGAAAATGTTTTCGGGAACACAACTAGGTAAGTTTGTAAGATTATGAGAGGTTTTTAAATGAATAGAAATGTTATTAACGCAAATTTAGGAATGCCATAATACAAAAAAGTGTCAACATCTAATGGTCACGAACCTTCACCTTAGATTCTACAGGTCCCTGATCGGGTAAGTTATACTCGACTGGTACATCTATTCTCGTACCCCTTAAAGTCATATAGTTCATTAACCCAAGATAAATCACAATAAACGACTGTAAATGGGGACTAACCGTGATCCATGCATATATTTGCATCGTATACATACGTAGTTGTGATGTAACCCATGGGCCTGCAGGTAGTGAAAATCAAGATGGCAGGAATTAATAGGTAAAGATCGAAAAGTAAATTAAAAATATAACCTGGTCATAGGAATGGCAGGCGCTTCTCGCATTAGTTTTTTAACATATTAAAAACTGCTAGCAGTTTTTATTTTTAATATAATATTTTTTTTTACCTTGGGTTTTTTCTTTCGTACGTTCGTATTCACTTTGTATTGTCGAAAGCGCTGAATGATCTCGCAGAACACAGTGCTCTTCAAATCTCAACTCCGATCCTACATTTGTAACATATTTCATAGATTTTTTATTTAAGGCTATGTATTGTATCTACACTCCATAATTTAAGGCCTACTTTTTTTTGCCAGTTTATGAATTGGGTTAAAGTAGAATAAACAAACATGGGGTCACTGTCAGATTGTAATGTGGTTTGAATGACATTTAAAATGTGTCCAAAGATAGGTGGAAGGGTCAAGACGATCGTAATGTTACTACAATATTTTTGTCATATCTTATCCATGTGACGTGGGTGGTGCAAGCTACGCCGGGACAGATGGTAGTGTCCTCATCTTAGGTGACTTCAGCCTCGCCTGCAATTGCAGCTAGCGAAGCAAACTATCTGGCCTTTGTGTGGGGTTGAAGGGAGTGGGGTCAGGAACGAGGCTGTTATGGTTCACAGTGGAGGAGGGTGTTGTGGTTCACTGTGGAGGAGGGAGGGAGGGTCAGGAATGAGGGTGTTGTGGTTCAGTGGTGGTGGGGGAGGTGAAGAGGACCTTCAGGTCACGTGACTTCATATTGAGGGCAACGCTCGTAGCTACTGGTCTGCATTTTCTCAGGATAATTATATGTATTATGCCTGAGAAGATGGTGAAGGTGATGTCATCCTTTGTGCGAGTGGTGGTGTGAGGGAGGGGGCGTCTTTGTTCACCGTGTGATACCCACCTGCTGCTGCTGTTGATAGTGTGTGCACAAGAAGCACCATTGCTCTCTATACGTTTTTCCACGTTATTAAGGTGTGCTATCTAGTATTTGCATGTACGCAGCGAAATCGGTTGCATTTCTTGCTTGACTGTTTATGATCAGAGAACTACACCATTGCATCTTCCGCCTCTAGTTAGTTACACCTACTCTACCTAAATTCTTGATGCAAATTAGAGGAAAGCAATGCGTCTCCTCAATGCACGTGACCTCGCTGATCCCAGAGTCATTAACTTGCTACCGCAGAAGACAGCACAATGGCAAGCCATCTACCTTCACGCGCGTCTTTACACACCGTTTGCCCCGCTATAGGGTTGACGCCCCTGAAAAACATCATAGGTGATTTGTTGTTCCCTGACGAAGAGAATGTGTCCTTGCTGATCATCGAATGATTATCTAGCTCGATCGCTAGCTCACTCAGCTCACACTCTGAGGTCCGGAGATCGAATCATCTCCGGTACGGCTGGAAAACATCTCAAAGCGCTCTAAAACGTCAAAATATGCAATATTTCTGTTTCATGTATTTTTTGAAAAATAATGGGAAATATTGTATAATAATTTTGATTTTTTAAATTTTGGGGGGGATTTTTTAAAAATATGTAGGGACGTGTTTCCATAAGACTGCTGTCCCTGTCCCTGTTCACCCATCAGTTTAAAATGGGTACTGGGTGTTAGTCGACTGGTGTGGGTCGCATCCTGGGACAAAACTGACCTAATTTGCCCGAAATGCTCAGCATAACAAGGGGCTTTCTATATAGTAGTATGTCATTGATGTCAGCTAGGCCTGTATACCTTGTACTTGTAGTAAATAAAGATATTATTATTATTATTATTATAGATAATCTCCCTGCTACCAGGTGTATGTGTGTATATATATATATATATATATATATATATATATATATATATATATATATATATATATATATATATATTATATACACACATTCCTTACTCTGTGTTGAGGGATTGATCCTTCAGGTTACCTTTCTGCTCCCACCTGCCTGTAGTGACAATGTTGGACAGTCATACTGTTGCTGGCTGCCCCTGCAGTTTCGGTGATTTCCTCGGGGCGCTCCGTCAGTATGTCCCGTCAATAAGAGTGTCAGGTGCCCTTGCTTTACATAACTCTTTGTTATGGCATATTGATGGAATGACAAAGGAAGGTAGGGGTGAGGGCATGGTGTGGGATGATGTAGCGAGGTGTATACTACTGTTTCTCAACGCAGTAGTTCCTCTTCCCAACAAGGCCACACTAGCATCCATGCTGTTTGTTGGGGATGGGGGTGGCGCCGTAGTGGTGTTTCTGAGGGACGCTACATAAACACGCGCCACCCAACTGGTGTCGTCCAGATGGTGAGGCAGTGTGGGGGTGGGTGAGCACGGGACCTTGGTGCCTCGTCAGCATGTGAGATATACACATTTCTATCACAGTTATGGTACAAGGCATCAGTACCATTATTCAACCTGCAGCCTACCACTCCTACCCTCGTGTCAGACTACTGGAGGGCAGAATCAAGGCCGTATTGAGTGCGTGATCAAGCTGGCTGATGCTCACAGCTACCAGTAGGCTTGCATTCAATTACAACCTGGCTTATCTGGCATTGCGTCAGGAAGTAGTCCAGTTTCCTCTTGATACTTTGTATTTATTTAGTAAGATTTCTTATCTCTCCTGGTGATATAATATGAAACACCACAGAAAGCCTTAAATATTAATTCGGTTAAAGGAGAATGATTTATTTTAAAATTATTTATGCTTAAATGGTTCAACTACAAAGTTTTCTTCAGTACTCGCCGTTAAAATCGAAAAAAAAACTGAAACGAGGATAAAAAAATAATCTGTGACTCAAGGCGACATGCAAAAATATTTTGCATACCTCAAGTTTACGTGGAGATGGTTTCAGGGTGAACTTCTCAGAGGCCCGGTCAAGACCAGGCCTCGAGGTGGATGGCCTGATCAACCAGGTTGTTAATGCTAGCCGCGCACTGTCCAATATACGTAACACAAGCCGTCTGACTTGAGGCACCAAGTTCTCTCGTGAAGGCAGCTAGGGGTTTCTTGATAATTATATATGAAGGGAGGATGTTGAAGAGCCTTGGTCAGATTACACTTCGCATTCTTTCTTTAGAGTACTTAGGGCACGCTTTACTTTTCATTGGGGGTATTTTGCACTGTCTGTTAAGCCTTTTGATTTTGTACGGAGTGATTCTTTGTGTAGATTGGGGTCAATCCATCAAGAATGTTTCAAGTGTGCATTATGATGCATCTTCTCGCATACGTTCCAAGGACAGTTCAAAGGGCTTCAAGCAGCCAACTACATAAACACCCCAGGACGTTGGGTCACCTTTTTTTCCCCCCCTCAACATCATTATGTACAGGGATACCCTTTACCCAATAGTACTTGAATACTTGCAACAGGTACCGGAGTTGTCTTACACAAGGTATGGCAGCAGCACTTGGAGTTTTCTAACACATTTGTTCTTGTGTGCGACAGTCTAACAGAGGTACCTGGGTGATAGCCGACTGTTGTGGGTCGCACCCTGGGGAAAGGGGGTTAATATACCTTAGATAGGTCTTTGAAATGAGCTAAAATACGATAACAGCTCATAGCCTGTAAAATTGGTTTGTGCCCAGCGCAGCCCCCTCTTCTCAGGGAGGTGAATCCCCAGTACCCTCCAGGCTGCTTTCTCCGTTACAACCTTTCTGCTGAATTTACTTAACTAAACAAAAAACAAGAACCGGTATTTCACAAATGTCAAAGCTTTCAAATACTTCAGAATGAGCAACATGTGATCTGTAGCTAAGTGGTTGAACGATCGTCTTAAAGCAAAAAGGACCCGGGTTTGATTACCAGTCAGAGCTAAATGTATGGAAAATCCTGTTTAAATTTACTGCCCCTGTTCACCTGGCAGTAAATATACCTAGATGTTAGTAGACTATTGTGGGTCGCATATTGTTAGTATACCTTAGATATTGTTGGACTGTGAAATGAGCTGAGGTACAATTTTATCCTGTAAATTGAAGCATGTAATGATTAATAAAAAAAACTAATAGCATTTCAACTTCGCATATTTTAAACCTGCTTTGCCAAAACAAAATTGAGATCTCGTCCATGTAATCTTTTTGTACTTACATATGTTTCATGACCATCCTCGTGATGGTCATGAAATAAGATCTGTTTTGAAATTCACTGCAGAAAGTTGTTTTTAAAAGTTATGACTCCACGGCGGGTGTCAGTAGATGTGTTTGTGAAGGTTGTATTGGAGATAGCATAAGCGCCTATGGTACACGTGGTCGGAGAGATTAGTGAGAGTGGGTGTTATTCCTCTTCCTAAAGATGGTATCACAGTAGGTTGATGGGGGGGAGGGAGATGTAGAAGCGAGGCTGTCTGTGGCAGCCTCGCTTCTACATCTACATCTCCCTTCTGCATCTGCCACTTCTCCGACCACTGCATCAGTCTAATCAGCCGACCTCTGATGCTTGCCTTGGAATGCATGAGGTTAGCACCAACAGCCTAGTTGATCGTTCCCTCCACCGGGAGGCCTGGTCTGAGACCGGGCTTTGGGGGCGTTGACTACATGATTATTGTAGCTCAGTAAAAAGGTTTGTAAACAAATTAACCTAACCTTTTTCCCCTACCTTTCACTGAGTGACCTGTTGTATCGATCGCACTTAATTAGGTTGTATCCCGGTATCCATAGTTCGTTAAGAACATAAGAAAGAAGGAACACTGCAGCAGGCCTACTGGCCCATGCGAGGCAGGTCCAAGTCTCCCACCGGCTTACGCCAATGCCCCAACCCAGCCAGGTCAGGTCACAGTCACATAAGGAAGGAGCACGGCATTTGACCTAGTAGCACAAGCTAGTCAGGTCCATCTCACACCCACCCCCAACCACTCGTGTATTTATCTAACCTATTTTTAAAACTACACAACGTTTTAGCCTCTATAACTGTACTCGGGAGTTTGTTCCACTCATCGACAACTCTATTACCAAACCAATGCTTTTCTATATCCTTCCTGAATCTGAATTTTTCCAACTTAAAGCCATTGCTGCGAGTCCTGTCAATACTAGATATTTTTAGCACGCTATTTACATCTTTATTTATTCCTGTTTTTCATTTATACACCTCAATCATATCCCCCCTAATTCTACGCCTTTCTAGAGAGTGCAGATTCAGGGCCCTCAGTCTTTCCTCATAGGGAAGATTTCTGATACATGGGATCAACTTTGTCATCCTCCTTTGTAAGTTTTCCAGAGCATTTATATCCATTCTGTAATACGGTGACCAAAACTGTGCAGCATAAACTAAATGAGGCCTAACCAAGGATATATAGAGTTGAAGAACAATCTGAGGACTCCTATTATTTATGCTTCTTGATATGAAGCCAAGGATTCTGTTCGCTTTATTGCGAACACTTATGCACTGCTGTCTTGGTTTTATATTACTGCTAACCAGAACTCCTAAATCCTTTTCGCAATCAGTAGTATTAAGATCTACATTATTTAGTTTATATGTGGCATGGTTATTGTCCTGTCCAATATTTAGAACTTTGCATTTGTCTATATTAAACTGCATCTGCCACTTCTCCGACCACTGCATCAGTCTATTCAAATCTTCCTGGAGTGCTCTAATGTTCTCATTTGAATGAATTGGACGGCCTATTTTGGTGTCATCGTCAAACTTGCTTATGTCGCTATTTATTCCCTCATCTATGTCGTTTATGTAGATTGTGAACAACAAGGGGCCCAACACTGACCCCTGTGGAACACCACTTGTGACGCTTCCCCACTCCGATTTCTCCCCATTTATGCAAACTCTCTGCCGGCTATTTGTCAACCATGTCTCTATCCAGGAAAAAAATTCTCCTCCTATTCCATGTGTCATAATTTTCCTCAATAGTCTCTGATGCGGGACTCTATCAAAAGCCTTATTGAAGTCCATATACACAATATCATATTCATTACCGTGATCTACCTCCTCAAATGCCTTAGTGAAAAAAGTTATTAAATTCGTAAGGCAGGAACGCCCTTTTATAAAACCGTGCTGCGATTCGTTGATTAATTTATGCTTTTCAAGATGGCTACGAATCGCCTCGGCAATTATTGATTCCATAAATTTTCCCACTATGGAGGTTAGGCTTATTGGTCTATAGTTCGAAGCTAAGGACCTGTCACCTGCTTTGAAAATAGGTATTACATTTGCCATTTTCCACTTATCTGGCACCATGCCAGTTTGCAGTGATATGTTGAAAAGATTAGCCATAGGTTTGCTAAGCTCCTCTTTACATTTCTTTAGAACCCTTGCATACAGGTCATCAGGGCCTGGGGATCTGTAATACAGGTCCCAGTGACGTCGCTAGTCGTTACATTTTACTATGAATGGAAATCTCATATATAAGGGATTTTGTTATTAATACTTTAGTCTTTTGTGTTGGCAAAAATGAATGATATAGTACTTGTTTGCTAGGATTTATTGGTGTTGGTATCTGTAGTTCTGATGTGACAGCCACTGGGTTTGTTCTGTCCAACAAGGATCACAGGTGCTGATTCTACTTTGTCATTTCTTGCCATTGTTCCCTTCCTCTAAATAAATATAATCAATGTTAACATGACCGCCTGCTTCCTTTCATGTCAAATTCAGATATTTTATTGCGGCAATGTTTCATTAGTTGCACATATGTCCTTTTACCTAATATATTGTCGGTAATTCTACCAATATTACAAACGTTCACATCGCACGAGTATCACTGATGGTGAGAATGGGTTGGTAAGTGGGGTGATTGGCAGTAAGTAGGTAGTGAGGTTGTTAGGTAGCAATGGAGGAAGTGGGGAGGGAGTTGGGGTTGTGGGGGTGGCTAAATTTAGTAAGCTGTCTCGCTTGCACGCCGCCCATGTATTAATAACGCTGGCCAGATGGACACCCACTGGCATCTTCCACCCTTCACACCAAGCTGACATAAGTCCATTGCACTTTCATCTTGCCGCCTTTCCCACAACACCAACCAAGATGATTCTTTGTACACTGAGGATTGGTTAAAGACACCTCACTCATTGTAACCTGCTTCCAGGGGCTCCTCTTCTCTTTGTGACTTTTGTCTTAATGATGAATATACCTAAAAACGATTTTGGGTTACCACCCCAGCTGCCCAGTCCCAGACAAGGCGGCCTGGTTGGTGAACTGATCAACCAGATTGTTGGTGCCTGCCGCAGAGTCCATCGTATGCACCACATCCTGGCTAATTAAGAACTAACTTGAAGCAGTTATCAGCCTCCTTGGGGGAGGGGAATCTCTTTATAATTCCTTTTATGTATGAAGGGAGGGTATTGAAAAGTCTTGGTCCCTTTACATTTACTGTTACGTCATAGTATGCGTATTTTAACTATTTGCCTTCAGCTTAGATCTTTAAGTTTGAGTTGTATTTTAACTAATGTATTTCGGTCACTTCATGATCCAAGAAAGGTATCCCCACATTCCATAAGCCCAACCACCTCTACCTTAGTGCATGCAAAAGGAATAGTGCAGGGCAGTGATAAAATTCTAATATGCTAAAATATGAGAATATGCATATACATATACACTACTTATTTTCTTTTGCATACATATGCATGTGAATGTACGTACACTTATTTTATGTACGCATGTGTATGTATACAGTATGTGTGCATATGCATAAGTGTGTTCTTGTGTGAATGAATGTATGTATATTTTTGTGCATGTATAAATGTACATAAATGTATATACATATGAATGTGTACTTTGTGCATATGTATGTACCCACCTATTTGTGGTTGTATGTCTTAGGTATACATGCATATGTGTGTGTATATAAAACAACCAAAGGGGGAGTTGCATGATAGCTCTAGGCCTTTTGTGTTGTAATCACATCCTCAGGAGCTTGCATTGTTGCAGAAAAGAGGAGGTCCAAGCAGATATGATCACAGGGAACACCTTTCCTCCAGCTTCATTTACCTCCCCCACACTCACAACTGGCTCTTTCTCACTCTTACAAGATGTTATACCTCCTGCCCAATGCACGAAATCACAGCTTCCCTATCTTCATCGACATTTAACAGTTCCTCAAAATATTCCCTCCATCTTCCCGATACTTCCAACTCTCCATCGAATAACTCTGCTCTCCTATTTTTAACTATCAAATCCATTCATTCCCTAGTCTTTCTTAACTTATTAATTTCATTCCAAAACTTTTTATTCTCAGCATCATTCCCAGGATGCTGGGAATGAGTTCAATAACTTTGATCACAGTGCACCTGCATATGCCAATTGTTACTAAACTCTAGTCCACATTACTGTACAGAAGCATTCAAAATTTGAATCTGATAAGAAGAGGGGCTCTTGAGTTGAGTGAAATAAAATAGAAAAGTTGGAAAAAATTTCAGGCTAATAATTATCAGAGTACCTGTTGGGACCTCGCAAAAACTTAGAAAAGAGACTTGTTGTTAACAATTTGATTTTGCTTAAAACTGATGTGATATAGTCTAACTTTGTGACTACGTGTATTTGTTTTACTAAATATTAAATGGCCATTATCAGCCATCTTTTTCTTTTTAGCCCATTATTTCAAGGATTTACTGTACCGTACTTTTATATGTGAATACAGTGGACCCCCGGATTACGTACTGCTCCAAACTTGAACAATTATGTAAGTGTATTTTTGTAAGTGCTTTTGTAAGTGTATTTTTGGGGGTCTAAAAGGACTAATCTAATTTACATTATTCCTTATGGGAACAAATTCGTTCGATAACGGCACTTGAACAGCATTCTGGAACAAAATAATGACGTAATCCGGGGGTCCACTGTACTGTATAAAACATTTTGATGCCAGCTTTGCAAATTTGGCAGAGCTGGCATCAAAATGTTTCAGACACTCTCTGATCCACTTAAAAGATTTCATTATTATTATTATTATTATTATTATTATTATTATTATTATTATTATTATTATTATTATTATTATTATTATTATTATTATTATTATTATTATTATTATTATTATTATTATTATTATTATTATTATTATTATTATTATTATTATTATTATTATTATTATTATTATTATTATTATTATTATTATTATTATTATTATTATTATTATTATTATTATTATTATTATTATTATTATTATTATTAAATTGTTATTATTATTAAATTGTTATTATTATTAAATTGTTATTATTATTAAATTGTTATTATTATTAAATTGTTATTATTATTAAATTGTTATTTATCAAATTATTATTCATAAAGGGCTAAACTTGTAATGTCATATCACATTTTCTATGTACTCTGCTTGTTTGTCTTGTCCTGGAGATTAATCTGGCATATTTATTTTTTCCTTGTATGCCAGCAGTACAATATGGTACATATACAGTAATAGTGTAATGTCTCGTTTCAGTTCAACTTTGTGGGTCGAATACTGGGGCCTCGGGGGATGACAGCCAAGCAGCTGGAGCAGGAGACAGGCTGCAAGATCATGGTGCGCGGCAAGGGCTCCATGAGGGACAAAAAGAAGGTACAGTATTATATAATGATCGAACTCTATGCCTTATTATCTGAGCACTAGGCAGGCCCCTTATTTTGTTTTTCTCAATCTACACATTTCGTACCTTTTACATAGTTTTTCTGTAGTACTGTAACTGATGTTCTGTGCAAATGGCATCTGTACCATTTAATGCACAAACTCTTTTATTTTTTCTCATTTCTAACTGTGCAGATTGTTGATTCATTCATACAAAATGTTGATTCACCATCTTAACCATGTTTAACACTCATTTTCTTCAACAGAATTTTGGATCTGGGCTTATTCTTCTTAGCACCTCCAGCATCACTAATACTCCTTTGGTGTCATGGATAATATCCTGAGACCAGATAATGTACTAAAAATATCCAAAATAGCTTGATAAAGAGAGAAGGGAAGGAGTCATGTACCAAAGCTATGACATGTATTACGTACTAATACAGCCTCTCCTCACTTAACGACGAAGTTCCGTTCCTAAGACCACGTCGGTAAATGAATTCGTCACTAAGCAAGAAGCATACTATAATGATAGTGGGTTTGTGTCAACCATCTTTGATATTGTTTTAATGTCACCCTTGCACCACTTATAGCATTTTTAGTATATTTTAAAATGTTTATACATACAGTAGTGTACTGTATATTGTAGCTCTGCATAGGTATGCATACTGGTCAGAGAGCCCGTCGTAAGTCCGAGCCGTCGGTAAACGAGTACATCGCTAAGTGAGGAGAGGCTGTATTTTAACCCTTTCAGGGTCCAAACCGTAGTTCTACGTCATGAGCTCAGCTCACTCAGATAAGCTTTGAGCGGCAAATTTGGGCCTAGATATGAGAGAATACATCTATGTGGTAAGTGTGCACCACATAAAACAAATCCTGCAGCACACAGTGCATAATGAGAGAAAAAAAACTGAAACCGCAATTTTCGATTAAAACAGCGACTTTGCAGTGTTTTTTCATATACTTTGTATAGTTGTATTTGCTATTTCTTGGTCTCATTTGATAGAATGGAAAATATGTTACAGATATAGAGATGATTTTGATTGGTTTTAGTACTGCAAATGGCTTGAAACTGAGCTCAAAATAGCGGAAATGTTAAATTTTTGCCTATGTTCAAGAGTAAACAAATGACCTCGCACGTCTAATATGTGCCAGCTGGTGGGTCAAATATACGTTCACAAATGTGGTGATATTATTTGTACAATTATTACAATATTGCATAACAGTAAATCTTCTATTTTTTGGTTTGAATAAAAATTCATTGTGAATAAAAAATCAAAATGGAATTCATTTGTAAAACGTTACTAATGAACAAAGGAAATGTTAGTTTAGTGCCAGGAATGCCTGCATTGTTTATTATGCACCCTATTTTGAAATTGGAATATTTTGAACTTTGAGTTAAATTGGCTAAATTACCAATTTCCAGTCACTTTATTTTGTAGTTGAAACAGTTGACTGGGCGATTTCTTGTGCTCAGTCGATAGAATAGAAGTAATACTAGTGAAATAGCTAAGAATTTGGTCGACTGGAATAATGTAATTGGCCTAAAATGGGAGTCAAAGTCGGCAAAATCGCCGATGCGTAAATATTGCTGACACATCAAAATTCGCAAGAGCATAATTTTGTCAATTTTCAATCAAATTTCGTACTTTTTGTTTTATTAAATTCAGAAAAAGATTCTCTACCATTTCATAAGAAAGTTTTTTTTTTTTAAATTCTTTGACACTGGCGCACCCCTTCCAAAAATGTCCTTGGACCCTGAAAGGGTTAATCATTAATAATTCTTTATTGTGTGTAATATCATGATTTTTAAGAGCTATTGAAGCTTTTGGTTACATTTATTTCAGTTGCGCTGCAACAAAATTAGGTTATGCAAAGTTGCTTGGTAGGAAGGCTTACAGTATTTGAGTAGCATAGGCTGTCACTAAGACGGTAGTTACATTTCTAAAAATAGTGTGTAAAAAAAAATTTGTAAAATGAACTGAAGAACATTTGGAAAAAGTAGGGTTACATTCTGAAGAACATAACCCTAAATATTTTAATTCTTGTAATTTAAAAAAAAATGATGTAAGTGTACGTGTAGTTGCATATGTGTTATATTTAATACAGTACTTACAGCTATAAAGGCTACATAAATAACATTTATCTTAAATTCTAGTTACTAGTGTATGTCAATGATTTTGAAAGGAGTGGAGAGGGATTCTATGCTTCCACTGGGCTAAGGTGGATATCTGAGGTTCTTGCACTAATTTTACAAAATTATCATAAGGTGATGGTTCCACTGGAGTACTGAGGTATTCTGTAATGTTACTGGTCTGTTTGACCCTGCACTGTTTTGCCATAATGCATCATTAGCTGCTCCAGACCCAGCTTCAGATCAGTGTTTCTAGATGTGCCAGGGTCCTATTCAGTGAAAAAGTTCTAGTTTAACCCTTTCGGGGTTTAGGTCGTACTAGTACGGCTTACGCCCCAGGGTTTTGGACGTACTAGTACGCCTAAATTCTAGCACCCTCAAATCAAGCAGAAACAGGCTGTTAGGCCTAGATGTGAGAGAATGGGTCTGTGCGGTCAGTGTGCGCAATATAAAAAAAATTCCTGCACCACACAGTGCATAATGAGGACAAAAAAACTCTGACCATGTTTTTGGTTTAAAACAGCGACTTTGCAGTCTATTTTCGTATGGTATTTATGCTTGTATTCTCGTTTTCTTAGTCTCATTTTATAGAATAGATGATATATTATAGAAATAGAGATAATTTTGACTGTTTTCAAGATGACAAGTACCTTGAAACTGAGCGCAAAGTAGTGAAAATGTTCGATTTTGGCTGATGTTCAAGAGTAAACAAATCGCACCATGCGTCCAATACACATCAACTGGCGAGTCTAATATTCTTGCACAAGTGCGCTGATATTATTTATACCATTTTTACAATGATGCAGTTTTATACATAACAGTAAATCTTCTATTTTTTGTGAGAATAAAAATTCAAAATGGAAAGCAAAAGTAATGTAAGAGGGGCCTGGAGACGTGACTAATGAACAGAGATGTTATTTTAGTGCCAGGAATGTCTGCCTTGTTTATTCTGGACCCTATTTTGAAATTGGCATCGTTTGAAATTTGTGTGAAATTGGCCAAATTGCCATTTTCTGACCACTATTTTGGGTAGTTGAAATTGGTAAATACTCAATCGATCGACGAAATGGAGTTCTAGCGAAATAGCTATAATTTTAGTAGACTGAAACATTGGAATTTGCCGAAAATAGGGCTCAAAGTGGGCGAAATCGCCGATGCGTAAATGTCATTGATACCGCTAACTTCGCGAAAGCATAATTCCGTTAGTTTTCGATCAAATTTCATAATTGTTGTGGCGTTATGATCAGAAAAAGATTCTCTATCATTTCATAAGATTTTTTTTTTTTTTTTTTTTTTTTAAATTCTTGGACCCTGAGAACTAGTTTCGGAGAGGGTCCTTGGACCCCCAAAGGGTTAACAGCATGATGGAGCTGCTCTAACTGTTGCAGTGACAGATATTATTCTGCAGGTGGTTCTTCCTCATCTTCATCTGTTATCTGCCTACCTTTTAAATCTGGGTACTGAGCATCACCAGCATTTACTCTGGACTACGTACTTTGTTCCTCATCTTCTAAGAGCTCATTCATATCTTTAGGTACCATATCTTCAGAGCTGTCACCTGGCAATCTCCAGCTAGCTGAAAAATTTCCTGGACCTGGCTCTCAACTGAGGGAAAACATGTGAAGTTATTCACTACACTAGGTCATAATCCTGCATTTAATGTTGATTGGGAAACTTCATTCCATGCTTTTCTAACAAAACTGATGGCATCTGCAGTATTAAATTTGTTAGAAGTCTGCCACTCCAAGCTCTGAGTCAGTGTCTATTGTGCTGATGAGTTTGTGCAAATTTATTGGGTAACGACACTTAGCCTGCTATTGAACACACCACTCTAAAGACAGCTTTTCCCATCATACACTGCATGGGGTAGGATTTTTTAATACTGTGTACTTGCTGCACAGACTCATTCACAGACTGCATTTACTTGACACTTTGCAGCAGAATTGAACTATGTAAAATCACACCATCAGAAAGTTTACTGTATTTGAGTTATTATTGTAATTCGGCTTAAGAATGTGTTGGTCTGTTTCCAGAACCTTATTATGGGTCTCTGTATATTTTTCCTATACCACTCGAGGGATTGCTTTATGGTGCGTGATAAAGGTATGCCAATAGATAGCAACTACTGAGGGAAAAGTACTACCATCCATACAAGTATGTAATTGTAATGGAAGTTTCCTAAATGTTTTGAAATCTGGTCATTTCTTTTTATCTCATGAACATGTAAGTTGGTAGATAAGTCTTAGAAGCTTCTACTTGTACATTTCTTTGTCTCTTAATAGTTTTTAGTTCTGTAATATTTCCTTTCTAATTTAGGAGGCTTGGTCTGAGATGGTCATGGAGATGAGGAGGAGGATCCCATTAACAGATATAGGAGTTATTAACAGATATCAGGTGCCATAAATTGAGTAAAATAAAAAATATAGTATAGTGAACATAATTCCTTAATGAACATAATTTGTTTTCTGCAGGAAGAACAAAATCGTGGAAAACCAAACTGGGAGCACTTAAATGAAGAGCTTCATGTGCTCATCACTGTAGAAGACACAGAAAACAGAGCTAAGCTCAAGATCCAGCGGGCAATTGAAGAGATTCGCAAACTGCTAGTGCCTTCAGTAAGTTCATTTTATATAGTATATAGGAGACCTAATACTTCTTATTAACTGATTTGTACAAATTTATTCTGAAGATTGTTCTCAACATTTAATTTACATTATTCTTAAATGTTTAATAAAATCAGCAAGCAGTCTATTTTTAAATATTTGCATTAGTGTAGTAGCACTGTATATATATAATCACTAGTAAATTATTAGTGACCCAAAATCCTAAAGCATTGTTAAAGAAATTTACATAGATGTTACTATTTTTTTTTTTTTTTTTTTTTACACATTGGGCATATTCCACCCAAAAAAAGGATCTGTTTACCATTATTGTGCCTTTTTCTTCTTTACCATTATTCATTCAATAGCTGTCTTTCCAGAAGTGTGCAAATGCTACAATTCAGATAACCTTCTTAAAGCAACATTCCCACCCCTCCAGAGTGCAGGCACTGTACTTCCTACCTCTAGGACTCATGTCCAGTTAACAGGTTTCCTTGACTTCCTTCACATATGCTACCTTGCTCACAGTAACAACCTAGTAAACCCTTAAAATTACTTGTCTCTTTTCACTTGTAACTAACATGTTTTCACACATCTGCTTGATGCTCGAACCTCTACCACTTAAATCCTCTCTCACCTCCATCCATCCCTTCATGGGACAAGTCCTACACCTTCCCTCTTTCCCAGAACTTGCCACGAGGAGGTGACTGCACAATGAGCTACACAATATTCACACCACATGTTACTCTCAAATATGACAACTGGAATACTTACTAATGACAGAGGAAATGAAGCAGTGCCGGGAGGAACTGGATGTGGAAAGGGGTCAGTCAGGATCCTATTATGTTTTCAAGAAAAGAGGAGAAGCTCTGCACAAGCGATTATCGGAGATAAACAGTACACAGCAATATTAGTGGGCAGGCAGGAAACTAAACTATAGAACATGTGTATATCCTACCCTACAGCCTGTTTGACAATGCACTGAACCTGCTGCTAGAGGCTCTTACAAGCAAGATAATGTCTTTTACATATGCAGGAAAAGATTTCAGGAATTAATTGTTTTTTCTTTCTTAGGCTGATGGGGAGGATGAATTAAAAAAACGGCAGCTAATGGAACTTGCCATTATCAATGGCACATACAGAGATTCTTCCAGCAAAAATGCAGGTATGTTATGCTATATTGTGTGATTGTGGTTATTCTTATTACTATCATAATTTATTTAAAACTTTCTCCAGTAGTGTTTTGTTTGAATCTCCACTGGTTACCTTGCTTAAATAATGAGCTTAGTGAGGACTGATGTATTTTACTGGCATGTGTACGTGCTGTGAGTGTTCTTCCAACTACATGCCCTAACTCTGTGTGATATTCCTACAGTTTGTATTAAGATAATCTTTCAACCCCTTGAGACTGTTTTTTTATAATGAGGATATAAAAATAACCTGATGCTTAATTAATATACAAGATATAAATGCTGTAGTACCTGAAATACAGTGTATATAATAAGATATTTATGCAAAAATAATACTGTGTATTACAGTATTTCATTTCTAGAGCGCATGATTTGAGAAATCAGATAACTCGGAAAATTCTTAACGCACACGGTTATAATATTTATGGTAACTTTTATTAGTAGTGTTGTAAGAAAATTGACTTACATATATACTACATACATTCTTGTACATTTACCTATGCATCACTGTATCTAGTCGATTAGGTAATAATAAAAAGTAGTTTTACTTGTTTTTAAATGTGGACCGTATTCATGACATACACATTATTGCAATTCAGTATTTGCATAAAATAAACTTTAATTATGATACAAGTTGACAGTAGGCTATTATATAAATCAAGTATTTTGGAATAAATGATGAATTTTTTGCTAAAAAGTCAAAGTAGCTTTAACATTAGAAATTACAGCAAGGATATTGCAGAAATAAATTAATGAATATTCCTTATGAATATTAAGTTATTAATATTTGAAAACAGAAATTAATAAATAAAAAAATTACTTCTTTTTAGTTGAACAAAATAAGGGTATAACAGGTTGAAAAGATTAAAAATTGGTGCATAGATATACGGCAACTCAAATGTGTTACATTTGTTGTTTCTTTGTGCTTTATGGGAACTCCTTGACTTCCAGTTAACAATGAACTTAGTACAGCTGATTGGCAATATCTTTGAGTTTTGCCAGGTGCTTTCATATCTTGGTGGTTGTGTGTTCTTTATGATGTTCTATAAAGGTAATGGTAACTGAATGTTGAAACTACAAGGATGGAGTTGATAGCACAATCCTGGCCCATGGCCGGGCTCAGAGAGTAGATACTCTCGAAACTCTTCAAAGGTATATCAAAGCACCAATGGTGTGTCTTGACTATTTGGGCTATAATGCTGTCTTTAGAGTGGTGTGTTCAATAGCAGGATAAGTGTTGTTATCCAATAAATTTGCACACAGAGGAAAAATCTAAATTTAATGGGGGTAGTCAATATGGTTCCTGTTGGAATGAGTGCTAATGGCCTCCTCTGTGGTGGTCTGCTGCTGGCTTCAGTTGATGGTTGACAACAACACAGGGTAGGCCTTCTTTCTTATCCTGCTCCTAAATGTTCCTCTATTTGTTTATTCTTCCTTCTCTCTTTTTGCTGATAATCTGTATACCCTTGAATTTTCCTTTCTTTATTTCTATCTTAATTGTGTCCAATATGTATATGTAGAGATGTAGAGAACACATTTAAAACTTTAAAATGTCTCTGAAACATGGATAGCCTATTTGTCTAGTTCTGACTATGCTGAATAATTTTTGGTAGTTACTTCAAGGTGCATCGGTTCATAAAGCTACTTTGGATCATACAATGATATATCTGAGATATTATAATGGGTAGCATAGCAAGTGTTGTATTTTCAAACTCCTGACAATGTCTTAGCTGTCTGTAAGCTTGTATTCATTAGTCATATGCATGTCACTTAGCACCTTCCAGTGCATCATTAAGACTGCTACATTCACTTTTTAACTTGAAGGTATTTGCTAGTAGCAAAGTCCTGGCAATTGGTAGCAAACACCCAGCATAGCACCTTGTTCTGAATATGATTTGGAGAGAGGCATAAAACAGTGGATGGGGGTTGTAAGCTGGCTTTTTGAGTTGCTGCACTTTTCTATTTTCATAACTAGGTAGAGGGTAGTGCAAAAGTAAACCCCCTTTTACTGTATAAAGGAATCACACAGGTTCATAGATCATGACTGTGATATACACAGGGTCTCACTAAAAGCAAGGTCATCATTTTAATATACAGTATACTGTATTTAGTTACTGAGGCCATTTGGTATGTATATCAGGCTTTTCTTTTTTCTCCCATCTCTTAATAGCATCAAAATTGTGACATGTACTCATTCATAACAATATTAAATGAAACTCGGTGACGTATTACTATTTTGCATGTTTATATAATTTGCTTTAAATAAGTAATTTTTTCTGTATGTTTTAGGATGTATCAGTAAAAGCTTTGTTATGAAAAAATAGCTGCCTTCATTGCTCCAGCTTGTAGAAAACTTTGTATATAAGTGGCTCATTTTGTTCAAATGAAAATTTTCTGATAGAAATTAAACATAAAAATAATTTTTTAAATATTTAAATGGCGGCATTCAGTTTGAGCAGATATAAAGGCCGAGGCTAAACACTCTTGCCTTCTTATCCACTTTTAGCACATTAGCACATTGATCACATTACATATCACACATTCTTTATCAAAATGGCAGTGCCAGATACATATTGGATATGAGGTACAATAAACACTATAATTTACAAAATTTTTTACTTATTGTATGTAAAGAATGCTAATAATTTTACCAAAGCATTTGAATATTTAAAAAAATACAGGCATAAAATTTGATTTTTGTAGCAGCACTGTAAAACATTCAGTACATGGTGTATTGCTATATATTAAATTTAGGTTCGCATGTGAAAGTCTCTGGACATACATTTTATTATTGAGGATTATTAAAATATGTCTATTTTTCATGCTCTTTTTGTATTGGACTAAATCTAGTCACTTTTTATGATACAGTGAAATATAACTTTTCTTAAATGAAGTAGTGTAGTTGTCACCTACACCATGGGTCCTCCTCTAGGGTAAATTAATATAGGGCGGTGCTCTACACTTAATGAAGCTGCATTACTTGTTGATATGTATCTTAGTATACCATGCTAATGTAGTCTAGCTTTGGGGAAGTACAATATGCCTCAGATAAAAACTAAACTTGACATTGTCAAACCTTTTCCTCACGTGTTGAGAGTGCACATCCTTGGCTGACAAAGTACAATAGCTAACATAGAAAATTTCTTAGTTATATTTTTAATATAATTTCACCCATATGTTGCCTGTAATGCTGTATTTCACATTGACAAATTGTTCGTTCCCATAATAGCGAGTCATTGTATTTTACTTACAGTATAGATAAAAAAAAGAATTGCATAACTTAAGAGTTTCTGGCCAATTTCAGAGGTAGTCATTCAACGTAGCAAAAATCAGTCGTTCAGTATACTTGGTTGGGGAAATTTATAAAAATGGTTACATGTACAGTACAGTATGTGGTTATGAGCGAGCTATTCATAAAACCTTCAGTTAGCTCTTAATATCATCAGAGCAATGAAAGGGTTGCTCTTTGTTCATTTATCCAATTTAACAGTATACTGTAGTAATAACTGTTTCAACAGGTAATTGGAGTTTTAAGATTCTTTCTGTTCATATGTTAATTACCCAGTGATTTTGACTAATTCTGTGGCATTCAGGCATGGATTACCAAACTCAAGGGGTTATGTTAAGATTATTCATATGCTAGTCTCATGTATTCAATAGGTGCATATGCCAAGCATGTTTATGCTTAGTCCTTACTACTATCCTGGTATAATACAGTCGACTCGTTAGAGTGGCCATTTCCTAACATTGGCCACTAATCAGTAAACCAACCCAATTAACCCATTATAACCTTCATTACAATCACTTATATTACCTTTTTGTTTTGGCCATTTCCTTACAGTGGCCTTTTTTGCCTCTGCCCAGAGCAGCCACTATAACGGGGGTCGACTGTACCCAGTGAACGGTATAGTACTATTGCCGTTTTAAGTCCCTCTTTGTTTTTTCTGTAATTTATTAAGTACTGTACAATTAAAAATTCTTATTGTACAAGAGCAGTTTTTAATTATGAAATAAGAGTAAGTCACTAAAGTAAACTTTACCCCCTTAGTGTTAATGTTTAATTAATTTCATGTAGTCCATATACAGATACTGTATGCTGGTGGTGACATTCTTTCACAGCTTCACACTGATTGAAGATAATTAAAAATATTAATATTCATTTTCACATTTTTGTTTGCATGTCAGGCTTTTAGAGATTAACATCTGCATAAATGTTACATTGCATAATTTAATTTAAAATTTAAGCACTAATTTTTAATTAATTTTGTGAGTCACATCATGATTAAAAGTCACTCCTAGCTTTTTTAGTTGTATACAACCTTAAAAATTTGTACCTGTATATGTACTCTTGCACCATATTTAAAAATAAATGAATTTGAGAAGGGGTTTGGATATTTGAAGCTAGCTAATCCCTTTCTGGAAATTAGCAATACATTGTGGTATATTTAACATTGAATGAGTGTGAGCTGTGACAACTAATTTAAATTATTAATATTTCTTAATGCTATTTTGTCATGTCAGTAATTTTGTTATACTTAACATGTTTATACTTAACACTTGGAATAATAAATATGGTTTTTGGGTTATTGATTTTAATTATTGTATTACTTCCTTTTTAAAGATTGATTATAGTATCTGCTTTTTTCTTTTATCAATTTAACGATAACTAATACATTTTGAAGAGTGTGTGTGCTGGTGGTGGACTGACTCACTAACCCTGCCTTCTTTATCCCTTGCCAGAAATTGAGGGACTGGGTCCTCTTACAGGGGAAGTTCCACGACTGCTCACACCAGGGATGACACTTCAGTCTCCACTGCGCACCACCACACCCCTAGGTGGTCATCCTCTCATCATGCCCGCAAGAATCCACGTTCCTACGACAACTGCGCTATTAAATGGAACTGGGGCTGCTGGCATGCCTCCACCGTTAATTGCTGCTGGTGATGCTGCTGCTGGTCTGATGTATGCCCCATATGCTGCTGCTGCTGAGTATGCTGCCGCCAACTATGCTGCCCTCAGCTCCCCCCTCCTCACTGAGTACCCCCCGGACGCTGCTGGTGGGTTGTTTGCCAGATGAACCATGTACTAGTCCACCCACACCACCCACACCACCGCACCCACGCACCGCTCACACACCCACCACGGGTTAACCACACTATCTGGCCATGTTGCCACGCGCAGCATTTGCAGCGTGCGGTGGTGTGTTGCCATGATATACGTGGAACTCGTCAGTTGTGCTAGGGATTCCAGCTCTGGCTTAACATGTTCTTCAGTGCATAGGGAAAAGCTTTTGGTGAAGCAATAGTTGTTTTGTGTAATGAGACATGTCATTGGTCAAGCTTCCTCTTTTTTTTTTTTTTTTTTTTTTTTTTTTTTTAATAAGTTGGAAACCATTTTAAGTTCTCAAATGTTGCTCATCAGCGTGCATAATAAGCCCAGTGATTTGTTTATTGCATTCCATTTTGTGGCCAGTGCTTTCATTGTAAATGTTTGTATGGTGCTTTTTTCTACCTCTGAGAAATGTTTGAAAAGAAATGCTTTAGATCACTTATTTCAGTTGCCAAAATATTGCTATGTTACTCAGAGGAATGGTTGTTGTGAGGGTTTTATATTGTCAACTCTGCTTGACAAAATGCATTATAAAATATTTAGAAAATATATTATAATTCTGTTAAAAAGTCTGAGGTTGTGAAAGTTGATGGCGCTATATTTATTTATATTCAATTGATATAGGTAGTTTCGTTACTCTTTTGTAAAGAGTGGTATGGAAATTCATTGGCTAAATGCCCTTACTTTGATATTTTCTTATTGGCAATAAGATGTAACTACTTAGGTTAATTAGATAGACATAGGATTGTACTTAAGCCTCTTGGTCGTGGTGGTGGATACAGTACTGTAGTTACTCTTGGTTTTGGGCTTAGCAGTCTTGCATGCTTTACATTATTTAAGAGCATCTAATTTTAATAAAACTATACCCATTTCTTCTTTAGTAATATTATACTTGCTTAACTTTAATTTTAGCCCTGCAATATAATCTCATAACTTAATAAAACTCCTTTAAATGGTGCACTTATATATAGTTATATATATTGTATTAGAATAATCTCTACACTAAGTTTCAAATATTATAAGAATGCACACTGAAAGTTATTGAAGCTAGTTTCATTAAAAGCAAAAAGTGATGAGTTAAAATATTACTCTTATTTACATATTCCTAATATAGGATATTGTAAAGTAGAAACTCTTGCCTTGTTAAATTGAGTCCAGTTTTAATCAAGATAATAAAATTTCTTTATACATTAACATTAGTATACTTTTTTATATAACAAAGATTATAGCAAATTATTAAATATATTAATGTTTTAGAATTCTTGTATTTGAACATTATGAATCGGATTTTCCACAGACTTCTTAAGAAAATGAAGACATAGACCTCATATGACACTAATTTAAAGGAGTTTGTCTGTAAATAATGGAAAAATAATCATATTGCCTTTCTATAGATTTTATATAATTTGTAATTTGCTTGAGACTTGTTGAAAGATAAATGCAATATTATTTAGAAAGGCAATTTGATATACCTGAAACAGTTAATATTCATCTTTTTAAACAGGAGCAGGTATGTATCATCTTCTGAAATGTAGAATAACACCTGGTATTAATGAGGTTCAGAAACTTTCCAGATTTTCATTAATGTTTTCATCTTTCCATATGGTGACAGCATAATAAATTTAACAGCTACAAAGGGACCAAGTTACTAACCGAGGTGGCAGCAACCAGGCATGCCGGCTTTGAGTCCGGCTTCGAGCCCCCAACTGCTGTGCTAACACTGACTTGGACTGTACACATAATAGTTCAGACTAATGTAGTGAGGCCTTGATTGTTAGTCCCATACCAGATATCAAAGAAAATGATAACAGGAGACTGCTTCTCAGAGAACACTTCCTGAACTGTTATGGAGGACAGTCATTGACTAAAAAATATCAAAGCAATTGCCTTAGAGGAAATGGGCAGATACCCTCCTATGGTTATTTTGGGGGTTCAAATATTTGTAGCTTTAGTTAAGACTTGGAGGTATATGGTGGGGGTACAGCAATCTTCTGGGAATGTAAAACATACATAATAGTTTTTTTTTTTATTAGACAACATATCTCCCACAATAAGGTGAAATGTATTCTAATAAAAGGGCTCACTTGTGTGTTTTGTTCTTAGTTTGTCAGCTACTTGCCATTCACTTTAGTAATTTTCTGGTTGTTTTAAATCATCATTATAGTACCATAGTGCATTTGGGGTTAGGAAATGGAAGGAATCATAACCTTTAAGTATTTAATAATTCAACAAGGCAGTTGCTTGGAAACTGTTTAGATGGATGGCCTCATAGAGGTCACTAATGTGCCATAATTAACACCATTCAATCTTAGGTTGAAGAGAAAAGAAACGGGTCAAATGCTAACTGCACTGTTTTGCCGAGATCATGATTTTTGGTCACTGATTAATAATGACAAAGAATAGCTATAAATATATATATATATATATAAAGAATATAATATATCTATATATACTATAAGAAAATTCATTGTTAAAGTAGCACAGAAATTACAGTTCTACTCAGATTTTTTATTACGCTAATTAAAAAATGAGAATTCTGAAAAGCTATGTTTTTATTATTTTTAGTTAATTGATTCAAAAGATATATCAGCTGGTATTTGTCAGTATTATTAAAATGGGAACTAACACATCTGACCTTATCTGTGGTCTTGCTGCCCTGTCGGGTAAGCAGGGGGTCTTGTGCCACATTATTGCTGCATATTTTATTATTTGAATTCCTTCAATTCCAGTGTCATGACAGTCAAAGTATTTTACTATAAGTACCAGTTCCTTATGCATAATTTTCAAGTTGATGATATTAGTAACAGATGAAAGTGAATTTGAGTTTTTTGATGCCTGAGAGGGAGACAGACACGAGATTGAGAAAACAGTAGTGCAAAAATTTTGCAAAGTTAATGAATAACTGGTTGTAAAGTATAAATTAAAAGCACCTTTTAGGATTATTAATAGTGCTTAAGTTAAAGTGGGTTTGTAAAGTAGTTTTGTAAAAGAAAAAATAAATTTGTACATTTTTATTTTGTAATGTATTAGTACACTTGTACTAAAAAGTAAGGAGCACTAATTATTTGGTCTACATTTTAATTTGACAGTTGTAATGTTAGTGCACCACATTAAAGTACATTCTTTTTTAAAGACTATATTACTTCTTAATTTGTTAATACTGTGGTAAAATTTGCTAATGAATTAATGACTATATATTAATACCTTCACTTTGTTTTTTGGGTCACCCTGCCTCAGAGAATGCGTAATTTTTGACAGGTTACATGTCATCATCTTAGTCAACACTAGATGAAATATATTACATGTAACTGATCAAGTAAATTTGCATTTTAACATTTTACTTAACTAGTCATGTGGCAATATTAAATATGTGCAATAGTGTGGAGACAGAACCCTCCAAATAGCCACAGCTTGGTTCAACTTTCAAGGCTCCTTCCTTCCCTGGAGCCCTCTTATCAGAATAACATGTACTAACAACTAACTGGCCTTGATCATTTCCAGCTGCAGTCTGATTTCGGTGGTGCTATCAATGTACATACACATTTTGAAATCGGGTTTTCATCAAGATGTTTAGTGTGAGCCTAATTGAATATAGGTTGGCTCATATAGACTTGTGATTTTTTTATCATTTATTTTTGTACTGTTTGAGTATTCTTTTTTTTTTAGTTACCAGTGAGGACTTTCATGTAATAAAGCTGCTATTGTTTAGCTTTGATACTGTCAGTTGCTTTTTATACGTTATACACAAAAGGATGCAGTGGCAAAGTGCCATTCAGCAGCATGTTGATTCTGTGTAATTTCCATTATATGATGTGTCAGTAGTGTAATATACTGTGAAGCATAATGGTGATGCAGGTAGATTTTTTTTCCCAGAGATGAGAAATAGTGCTTGCATGAATGAAGGATCATATGGGGCTCTGAAGCAAGCTTTGTTTCTGATGTATGAACTAAGATAACCTGGTGTACTGACACCAGGAATTTGTGACTTACATAAAGATAGTATAGCAAATGCTTCTTAGAATTCATACATCAGTAAACAATGCCAAAAAAGTTCCATTGCTGTGAATGGGCTTAATTTTGGTAAGCCTGAGCCGTTGTTTGGTGTGTACGTTGCCACATGATGCCATCACGTTGTGTTGTTCAGGTGTAGCGGTCAAGCAGCGGCGCCATTTGGGCCAGGCTCGGGAGCACCCCTATCAAAGGACGGGTACGCTCTCGTAGGCCACAACCCAGGTTAGTTGAATGTCCTTGAGACTATAGCCCATATTTCATGCTCCCCCATCCCCTTCCCCCACCTCAATAGTTAGTTTGTGTAGATAAAACTAGTTTTAATGTTTCATTTATTGTTAAACTGGTGACTGATGACTTAAAAAAAAGTTCTTCAGTATTTCTGTATCAAGATTTTATAAAGGTTACTCAATTATATGTCGACTGTTGATGTGGGGAAATGATTTCTTAGTCATGTAAAATATATTTTTATGATGTTCGGGCTTGGTGAGATACTTTATACTCTCCTTCAGTATGTCACTTAGAAGTTTCTTGTAAACATTCCGTCCATGCATTTTTTTTTTTCCCAGAGGGCATATCTATAGTTTTTAACAAATAAATTTTCTTTGGAATATTTATTACCTTTTAAGTAAAGTGCATAATTAAGGGGTTATTTAATGCCAACCTTAGTTGGTCCCCTTTGGTCCTTAACAGCATTTCTTTGAGATTTTAAATATTTTTTGGTGCATTTTTTCTACTGACAAATTTGAAGGGCTATATGTACTTCCAAGATATTTGGAAGCCTATAGCTGGAGGAGTTCTCACCATGCCCTCTTACGTTGTGTTACTTGACCCCAGGTGAGGCTGGTCAGCAGTAATGAAATATGCAGAACACACACACACACACACACACACAGTATATACACATACTATAGAAGCATCAGATGACAGAGGGTGTATAAATCTGGGGTAAAAGGTAAGAGAAGTAGGGGTCATCCCAGGAATGGTTGGAGGAGACCGAGTAAAGAAGGCTTGAGCATCCAGCAGGCTTGTGCAAGTGTTTGGAGTGAATGGAGACAAGTGGATTTTTATAGACAAGCCATTGGAGTGTGAACAATGTATCATTATGAAGGGATTCAGGGCAATCGGTTAGTTGGACTTAAATCTTGGAGGTGATAAGGGCAATACCTGCACTCTGAAGGAAGGGTGGGGATGTTGCAGTCAGAGTAATCTGAATTGTGATGTAGGTACACTTCTGGGAAGACAGCGAATAAATGAATGACGAATATGTTTCCTTCTTTGGATCACACTGCCTTGGCTGGGAAGGGGCTGTTGAATTAAAAAAGAAAAAATTATACAGAGTGCACATGCACAAATGCATATACATAATATATATATATACATATGCACACACACGAGAGGTGCCAAGTGTCTTTGACAATTGATCATATACACAAACACACCTTTTCCTTTCTCCCACCTAGTTTGATCCATGATTGGGTTTATTTTTATATTCCAAATTTAATTTTGATGGATTGTATGTAAAATTATATATTACCATCCAGGGCTCATTACTAGATGGTGAGCAACACAAGCTTTCAGAAAAATGAAAATCCAATGTAGATCACGAGGTACTGCATCAATCCTTGTATCCCTGACCATTCTGGCCTGCCTCACAATTTGGGAGTTGATATCTGCCATGTTTCCATTTATTGTACTTTAAGTCATTTGAATTATGCTTTAAGAAGGGTAGCTAATAAGGAATGTGGTTGAATCACCACTGAAAACTAGGGCCCAAGAATATATTGTGGTCTTGTTTTGAAGTACAGGTCACAGCTACAAGAGCCCAAAGTATGTGTATATTTCTGGATTTTTGAATACAATAAATCATGGAAATAAATTTATGAAGAAAAGTTAATATTGCTTTTCATTCCAAGAAGACAAAAAAGTGCACAAATCAGGATTCTTCAACACCATTAAGTACATAGTAATAACATGAAGAAAAAACAGCTATCCTTAGAAATGTAATAATTTAATAATCACTTTGCATAAAGACTAACCAGCCTTGAGGTATTTGTTGGGCCGTAGTCATGACTAACGTACAATCCTGACTAATGGTCTTTAAGGCCTTGTGTGTGAGCTTGCCTGAGGAACCAGCCAGTTGTGCGGACAGTAGCCTTAGACTAGTGTGGGGGAAGGGGGGTCAAATATTCTTTTGCTTTAGTCTTAAGCTTCAGGATCACTTTCTTTCACTGACCCATATTTTATCTTCCTTTACAAAAACATTAATCAATCATTTTAATATAAATTATACTGTAGTTGCTCAATTTAAAATAAACTGGTTTTTGGTTTTCACAAGTGTTTAAAAGTACCATTACTAGTTTTTATATGCTTGATCAAACCGGATTGTCTATAGCATTAAACATTTTAATTTATTTTGGCTGTTTAATCAGTATAGTATGTTTTAAACCTGGTCAGTGAAATGTGAATTGTTTGGAGCAATGCAGGCAGAGGAGAGGGGGCCATCTAAATTTGTAAAATTTTGAATTACAGTGGTACCTCTACTTACGAGCTTAATTCGTTCCAGACGGCTATTCAAGTGCCGATACCGAAGAGATTTTTTCCCATAAGAAATAATGAAAATTAGATTAATCTATTTCAGACCCCCAAAAATACACTTACAAAAGCACCTACAAAAATACACTTACATGATTGTTCGAGTTGGGAGCTGCTCGTAAGTAGAGGTACCACTGTATAAGAATTTAAAACCTCTACTTCCTTGTTGGGTTTAAAAATTATGAATTTTTAAAAAAAAAGTTTTAAACATTTGGAAAGATTCCAGGAATTTTTAAATAAATTCAAACAATTTTTTCTATAATCAGAATTCAGAGTTGATCAGAATTCACTATTTTTAGACTGGGAGAATTCAAACAAGCTATAGATACTTGTAAAAAAAATGGCTAGTGAAATTCATTTGGAGTATGTCATCATATCCCATCTATTTATTCATTACTCGAACCTCGCCCCTCTCAACTTAGCACCAGTCTAGTTGTACTCCTTTTTTACTTTCACAAGTTTCATTATGCATTTTGCTAGGTAAGGGCTTCTTCAAGGTACTATACTCTAGAATGGGTTGCATGTATGAAAATGTGTGTTTTAAAAGTTGTCTTTGTTGACTCCTGAATTCTACTGTTATGTTTGCAGACTTAGTATATCCTGCAGATTTTAATGTCTGTGTGCCTCTTGGAAAATTTTTTAGGATAACAAATATTCATAGGTCCTTAATTTTGCTTCCAGGCGATACTTTCTTAGGTCTAATCTTCTCATTTCCCAACTTTATAAGTGATTTTGCCTCAAACTCCAATAACATTAAATTTCCACTAAAATTCCACTATATTACTCATTAAGGACAGGAAAACCTGAATTATTTACCAGTTCTCTTTACTGTTACATTTGCTGTCTTGCAGTTTTCATAATTACCCCATCTTTACTATTTGTTTTTCATTTTTTCTTGTGTGGTGTTCCTCTGGGCCCTGATGCCTTTGATGTGTCAACTTCCACCACGAATCTTTCCTCATTTATTTTCATTTAATAGCTTTCACTAGGTCTCTCTCTCTTTAACAGTACTAACCCTTGCTCATTTGTAAACACACACAGGCATCTTTTGTTAGGGCTGTTGCATATGTTCTTCTTTTCTTGATCCCTTACTCTAATGTTTCTTCTGATGTGATTGTGAAGTAACTTTGGCTCTCTCTTTGTTGCTATGTCAATCTCACTGTTTCTTCCTCCATTCTCTACCTATTGATGGTTTTGGGGGTCATCACTCCTACAGTCTATCATGAGCACCACAGCCCGCTACTCAGGAACTGCCTGTTGGAATGTATCTGTTGGTAATACCCCTTTCTGACTTTTCCTAGCTTCCCTAATTTCTAGCATTGAGTTTGTTCTGTGCTTTTTTGTTATGTTCCTCTGCTTGTGGCTTTTTGCCTTCTTTTTGGTTAAACTATGGGTTCTCCCAATCTTTCTTACCCGTTTCAGTTGTGTACTTCCCTATTTATGGTTGCAGAGGTTGATTCTCAGATCCTGGCTCTGCCTCTTGCAACTTTTCAGATTCACTCTTAGCCTCATGAGCCCTATTGCACTTGCTCTTAATATGCATGGGGCCTGCCTCCACAACTTCCTCACCAAGATCATTCCACTTCCCATTTTTCACCTTTCAAACAACCTATCCCTGTCTACCTTATCAACTCCGAGTTTTTTGTATCCTTTCTCCCCCCTTCCCCCCAACCTGACCCTTGTTCTTGTCCTCCAATGTCATTAGGTCCATTTCCATTGGCCTCTTCCCATAGCTGATGCTCTTTAGCTAAGGAATAAGCCTTGTTGTATACTTCTGCACTTTCTCTAGGTTCTTGGCATGCTTTTTCAAATGTGGGTTCCATACTGGTGCTGCATACTCCAAGAAGGGCTTAACATGTGTGTGTGTGTGTGTGTGTGTGTGTGTGTGTGTGTGTGTGTGTGTGTGTGTGTGTCTTTTCTACCAATTTCTGTTATTAGTGCACATTATTCTATAAAAAATATCTCCCCTTCCCCAATTTGTTAAAACCTAAAAAGGTGTCACTAACATTTTTCTTAATGAATGAAAAGTTCAAGAAACTTTAATGAAAGAAAAATCATGTACATATAGTATTCTGGTATTTAGTGCATTATATCAAGGATTATACATTTTGTACTGACTACTTGTGAAGCAGCCCATAATCACTTATATTTTAGAATTACTGTTGTATCAAAACTACTAAATGCTGTCTTAGCAGTTACAATAAATCATCATTCCAACTCCTTGCTCAGGATATGTAACTGCATATTCACCCACATTACTTTTATTCTGCTTACCCTTAACTATAGGGTACCGCTTTCTATCTTTTTTCCTATCCTAAATCCTTTGCTGCCTGTTTATGGCTGGCGCTGTCACTCACATAGCAGGTGGTTCCGCATGCATGTTGCCAAGCAAGGCACAGTAGAGCAAAACTGTAGGTGGGCACTGTACATATATACTGCAGCTTTGTGTCCTCAGCTAGTGGGTTAAAGGGTGGTTGTTACAGTGCACCTTCACATGTAAAGTTCATAATTATTAATCATAATAATCATATTTAGATTATAATGCTGGGGCATCCTGCACCAGTATAATGTACTAACATTCGTTTCTCTTTTTCTGTTAACTCCCCTCTGGCTCGGAAGATCCTGGTCCCTCAGCTGACCTGGCGCGTTGCTAACCCGCCCCGGGCTCCTTCTCTTGTGTCCCTCGTGTCACTACTGACCAGCACTGAGGCACCACCACCACCACCACCACCACCACTCCACCACCACCACTCACCCTAGGACACACCACTAACCGCGCTGCACTATGGGTGCCGCCGCATCGCCCACCCAGCTCCACTATCGTCGGTATGTGCCCACTGTGCCGCTTAATGTCGCCCAAGAACAAGGGCATGTTGGACCTCTTGGTCTTGCGGCTGCCACACTGTCGATATGTGAATAAGGGCAGGGCTTGCTACCTTCTGGGCGGGCACAGGGAAACCTGTGCACATTTGTGGAGGCCTTGGTGCCCACTTGTTCCTACTGCCTGCCCATAGGGCATGACAACCTCCAGTTTGTCAACTAAACTTTAAAGTACTAACTCGTGTAGAATTTACTAAATAGCACTTTAAAAACCTCCTTTACAAAGTTCAAAGCATTCCTAGGGTGGAAAATGCTCAGAAACAGGCAGCTCCTACTTAGAATCTCCAGTAATAGAGGTGATGAATCAGTGAGAAAATTAATTATATTTGTATACAGCGTAATGAAGTTTGTTACTCGAGACTGGTACTATATACAGTGTGCATTTAGAGATGGTGCTAAATGTTAAGCTTGGTCACACAGCTTTATCGTTAGGGTCTTTGTGTTGTTGGTGTTATATCTTTATTAAATAGAATAGTAGATAGTTGTTTAAAGAATCTCGATAGCTTCTATTACAAAGTGTCATATGACAGGTTTGAGCCTTTTTACAAACCTCATTTTATGTGACTTACTGGATTGGTATCCACAAGTCCAGTCATTGAATGATAAAAGGGACACTGTTGTCAAGATAAAGCCAAAGTGAAGGTGCAGCTTTTTTTTTAATTAAACAGTGGTGATATAAAAAATTTTAACATGCTAATATCTTTGTGAAGGTATTATGAGAAAAAAGAATTTTACAAAGGCATAAAATTGTAAACCAAGCACAAGATGATGGGAATTAAATATTTAGTCCATTAAAAGGATACGACTAGGGATTATCTTGTACAAGCTAACTTGAAACCAGTTTTTAATGTATATACATGGAGCATTACGCTTATTATATACAGTACAACAAGGTCCATAAGCCCTGCAGGGGACACACACACACACACACACTGATGTAAAGATTGGTATGCCATATTATCTTAAAATGTAGATCTCAGATTTTAGGTATGAAGATGCGTTGTCCTGGGTTCAAACATTTTGGATGTAACAAGTATCCAAAAATTTTGACCCAGCTAGTGTGTCTGCTAAATTGCACATGAATCATTGAATGTTAATTACCATGAAGCATATAATTTCACAAAATCCTATATAGACAGTGCATGTACAAGTTTCAAGAGGTCATGTTCACTTTTGAGACTTTGTACAGTTTATCATTAAAGAGATTACCCACCTTCCCTCTCAAAAAAGAGGTACTAAAGGTTATATTAAGCATTTAGGAAATTTTAGTTTTGAAACCAAAGAAATTGGTTTAAGAGTTGAAGGAAATTCAATTATACAGTGGTACCTCGACTTACGATGGTCCCCAAACTCACCCTTTTATGTAAGTTTATTTTTTTAAATGCTTTTGTAAGTGTAATTTTGGGGGTCTAAAAGGACTAGTCTATTTTACATCATTCCTTAAGGGGATAAATTCGTTTGGTAATGGCACTTTAACAGTATTCTGGAATGAAAAAATATCGTAAGTCGAGGTACCCCCGAGTTACGTACACCCCGGTAATCGTACAATTATGTAAGTATAATATTGTAAGTGCTTGTGGAAGTGTATTTTTGGGGGTCTGAAATAGACTAACCTACGTGACATTTTTCCTTAAGGGAGTAAATTCGTTCGGTAATGGCGCTTGAGCAGGCTTCTGGAGTGAAGTTTTTACGATACTCGGGGGACCACTGTATTTCAAAGTTTTTGAAGAAAAATTTTTTAAACTTTACAATAGGGATGACTGTAATGGCAAAATTTTTCCTTGAATATTTGATGGCAAAGCTAGGGGCATCTACTTTTTTATATATAAAGTTTATCAAAGGAATTATTTTGGTGCCATCCAAAATGTTTGTTGCAGGGTGACCATTTTAGATAGAGAAACTACGATAAAAAAAAAAGCGCTAAACCTGTACAAGTCATACAGCACTGAGAAACTATTAATTTCAGGAATGTTAGGTTAACTTACACATTTGAATGTGTATAAACATGAATTTAAGTGCCTTGGTTTATTTTAGCCTTGCAAGACTTCAAAAGCATGATTTTGAAGCCTTCAGTATACATATTACACAACTTCTTAAAGTGCCTTCCATAGTGAAGCCTAGCAGACCTCTCATATAAAGAGTTTAATGTGCCAATAGAAGAAAAATTGTGCTACAATATGCAACTATATGCCTTAAGAAGCAACTCAAATGGCAGATCTTCTACTTAAAAGAAAGGAGTGAATGCTGTACTGCAGTACTTTTTAGGGATTAATATTGCTGATTGTATGCCAGTTATAAATGTTAGGTGAAGGTGTGACACTTGTGTACATAGTTGTTCATCTCGTAACTGTACTTAACCATTTAATGTACTTAAGCATGAACCTATGCAATGACAAGTAACTGAGAAGTGTTGTTGGGGTAGAAAGCCTATTGTACGAAGGTCATTTCTATTTTTAGTTTTCACATTGTCGCCGTTGTTTGTGCCATACTTGGTTGTTTGGAAAGCATCCAAGATTTGCCTTCGTCTCAGTATGTGCAAATATTATTGTAAGTAGTAGTACTTACCAGAATTATCACAAGTAGATTTAAGTAGTATGTATTATGCATTAACATCAAACCATTTTAGGGTGGAGGTTCCTTTTTTTTTTTTCCATTACTTGTGGTTAAGCCGTTGTATGCACATGTGCCAATTTTTTTTTTTTTTGCATAGGATACAAATTCAGCCTTATTAAATATCTTCTATTATGTTGCCTTATTTTGGTTGTGACTTCCTCAGAGCTTTAGCTGCTCCATTTTTTTTTTTTTTTTTTTTTTTTTAACATCCCCCGCCATACACACTTGCATGTAACTGAAAGTATACTCAAGTGTACCATATTGTTTTTTCTGGTTAGACTAAAGTGTTCATTTTAAACTGATAAGTGAAACTAAATGTATAATTACATTATTTAAGCACAAGAATCTCCATTTCTAATTATTTTCATAAATGTGAAGGCCCCCTTTTGTCATTTTATATTTTACTTTTTTTTTTTTTTTAATGGTGCTACCCCCATTTAAAATGTTAAGTTACTGAGGAGAACATAGTTGGCAACTGTCCCATTCAGAGGTACCTAATGGTGGTGTTGACCTAACTCCAACCTATTTCCTTGCAGGGTTATGTAAAAAATTAAAATTTCTGTTATTTATTCAACAGACTTACTTAAATTTTAGATGTACTTTCTGTATACAGCTAAATTAGTGAAACCATTCATGGTTGGTGCGAGTTTAACATCCTATTGACAATGAAATGTGATTCCATTCATGTCATACACAGGTGTGGCACACTTGGAAGCATCTGAATATTTGTCATAGTTGCTCATAATTCATTCTGAAAAAATCATGTAAATTATGATAAACGTTAAATAATTTTTTTAATACAAGATAGTGCAGTATTAAAAGTAATCCTTGTGTTTTTACTGTTTTTATGTTCAACTTATTTGGACAAAATATTTATTTTAAATTATTGATAGGGCACTAACTGTCAGGATTTGCATTACACAAAAAGCTTGTTTAGGAAGAAATTTACCTGTATATATTTTAATATTAACTCAATTTAATCATCTAAACCAAAATTTAGATTAATCCAGAAGGCTTGTTACTGATAACCTTGGGAATGGATTTACTGAAACAGTGAACTATTGATGCAACATACAAGCTGGACAGTGCACTTAATCCTCCTCAAGATGCAGAATGTATTTCATTTTATAATCTCCTATTCTCTATAATATAAAATGTTTCGTACAAATCCAGCGTTTAACTTGCCCTTCTCCACCTTCCTCGGCTACTAAGACACATATTTAGGAGATGCATTTACAACTAGTCTCATCTTTGTTTTTAAACATCAACAGGCTTTTTTTTTTTTTTTTTTTTTATACATATTCTGGTGTCATTTTTTATACATACATTCCAATTAAAGTATATCACTTTTTGACATCTGAATATATATTTAAAATCATGCTTTCAAGTTATCAAATGTGCATCTCCCTGATATGGCCCTAATTATTTAATGAACTAATATAGGAAATTCAGCAAGTTAATAAATTGCTGTATATGCATGTTAGCTCTCTGATGCTTCATCTTTCAAGACTTTAGTAATTTATCCTTAAAGGCTTGGACTGGTAGTGTCAAAAGTTAACTAATCTTTATACTAACTTCAAAGATATTGGATTTACTTGTGAACTTCATACATAATTTGCTACAATTCATATGCCCCATCTTTGTAAGTATATTTAGTTTCATACCATTGTTACATAATACCTGACCAGTACCTGTTTAGGTTATATGAATTCTGTCCATATTTTTACACATACGTTGAAAATTTAATTGATATTAGAGCCTTCAAAGATAATGAATTACCCATTATGAAATACTTTTAAATTGCAATTGTATCATAACTTTGGTTCATAAGATTCAGAGAAGCACCCAGTCAATATTCAAATATGCTATTTTGAATCAGTCATTCTTGTATAGCAGTATTTCACCTTAAAATAAAATGTGCATAATCTAGATTTCCTTCCCTGCAGATAAATGACCAGTCCACAAGATGTTTCATTAAGAATTTCATGTGAAATGAGGTAGTTTAACCAGATATATGAGAAATGCGTGCATACATGTGCATATACAGTGGTACCTCTACTTACGAGCAGCTCCCAACTCAAACAATTATGTAAGTGTATTTTTGTAAGTGTATTTTTGGGGGTCTGAAATGGATTAATCTAATTTTCATTATTTCTTATGGGAAAAAATTCCTTCGGTATCGGCACTTGAATAGCCATCTGGAACGAATTAAGCTCGTAACTCGAGGTACCACTGTATACTGTATATATATACACTTGTATATACTTACACAATATAAATATGCATATCTATTATATACAGAGTACGTACAGTGGACCCTCGGTTTTCGTTGGAAATTCTTTCCAGAATGCTGTTTGAGTGCCATTACCGAATGAATTTGTTCCCATAAGAACAAACGTAAATTAGATTAGTCGTTTCAGACCCCCAAGAGTACACTTACAAAAGCACTTACAAAAATACATTTACATAAATGTTCAAGTTTGGAGATGCACGAAAACCAAGGGTCCACTGTATAGTTATTTTCAAAATTATTACTGCATATTCTCTTAATTTAAGAGATCCTAAGGAAATTTTTAGGCACAAAAATTTAGTGGGTTGTACCTCTACTACATGTGGGAATCATACTGTTAGATACACATTCAGTAACAATATTTCACCTTAAATATACAAATTTAATTGGTTAAAATTTAGCAATCCCCTCTACCTTCACAGGAAATTAGCTTCCAATTTTATGATTTTTCATATAAAATATAGTATCCGAGTCTTAGGCTAAAATCTAATGAAACATTAGATAGGGAGACATTTTTTAAAGAAGTACTTACATTATGTACATAAACATATTGTACTAAATAACCCATTCACAGCATATGTATTCCGGACTAATTAATGCACTTCAGTTTTCAAATTTTATACCGCCCCTTGAAAACCAAGGTCAAGTTACTGATGAATATACAAATTTCAGGACTTTTTGGGGGAAGGAGGTGGGAGGAGCAAAAAATTCATTAAGAGTGCAGTATGGTATATAATTTGTCTAAAAAAAATTATTAAAGTGTTCTTTTACACTAAAGGTCAACAAAACTGATTTAACATCTTCACACAAAATTAGAGATACATATTTACCTCAAAAGTACAGTACACCTTTTCTAATTCTTAAAATCCTGATCCTGATCATTAGATTTTAGTGCAAAATATTTACAGATAATTTAACTTGCACTTAGTAAAGTAAACTTTAATGACAATGTTTCGGTCTGTCCTGGACCACTATCACATCACAACTGAGGGAGGAAAAAATAGACCAGAAGATAGGTTGGAAGAAGGGTGTGGTAATAGAATTAGCATCAGCAGTAGCAGCACTAGTAGTAATGGTAGTACTAGTGGTAACAGTTATAGTACAGCATAGCAGTAGTAATAGTAGTACCACATGGGAACATAAGAACAGAGGAGCAATGCAGGAAAACTACTGACCCATGCTGGCCAGGAGTAAATTACATTATTGCAGTGGGCATGAAAACTAACTCGACACTAATACCTGTTCCCAAGGGGCACAAGAGCACTGCAGTAAGCAAACTGGCTCAGACTAAAAAAACAACTTTTTAATAGCATTCACAGATGCCAGCTTATTGAATTAGCCTTACACACAACATTCCAAACCATCCTGGTTTTGTTTCTGTAGAGGCCTGTCTTCTCAATACATTGTTAAATGCTTTAATCTTCAGAAAACTTATGCCCTAACCTTACCATTCCTATTGATCTGTCTTCTGTATTTTCTTTGCCTTTCTTGTCTTCTGACTTTTTCCTTTCTTGCTTCCTCTTTCCTTTCGTGAGCCAGTTGGTCTACTGCAGTGCTCTGCCCCCCTTGGTAACCGGTGTTGAGTTACTTTGAGCTCCACTGCCTTGACATTTAATTTATTCACATAACTAACACTAGTCCTACCCAGTGTGAACCAGGTCTCCAGCAATGTTCTGTTCTTTTTGTTGTATTACTGCTATTACTTATTAATAATTCTTTTGCTATTACTACTACTCTTGCTTCACCACTAGTACTGCCATTAATACTACTACTACCTCATTACTACTATTACCATTGCAGCTACCTTGACTACTACTACTACCTTCTTGCAACTCCCCTCTTCTGAACTGTTCTTTTCATTTTTTTTTCTTGCTCAGTTGTGATTTGACAGTGGTTCAGAACAGACATCATATTTCTGCCAAGTGAGGTTTATTTGTGAATTGTTCCAGTCATGATATGGTAACTTATTTAGTGTAAAATATGTTTGTGACACCTATAATAAACACTATCTCATTGTTAATTAAACTTAAAAATTTCCATTTTAGCTTACCTCATAAATAAAGGAACATGTTTCTTGGTTGGACAAGTTCTTGCTGCAAAAGAATGGGAAGAAGAGCATCAGTTGATGCACATAGTGAAAAAGGAATAAGAAAGCAGGAGCACATCTCATGAAATCAAAGAAAAATACAAAATTTAGTTCTGCACTTTCTTTAAAAACAAAAGAAGAGAAAGCTTTATTAAAAAAGGTTTTCTTATATATTCACTGGAGTAGGTCATGCAAAACTGTTTGCATGCAAAGACTAATTTTTTTTTTAATCCATCAATATATTTATTAATTCCACACTCGAGCAGCTAATTTTATGTTTTTGTCTGTCTAGTTTTGTATGAGAGTAATGTACTAAACACTTAACACATTGCACTTTTTCCTATTCCTCTAAATACACTTATTTTTAATTTCACAAAAAAAATTGCCAGCCATTGCACTTCAGCTGCATACTCATTTATAGTATCCATTGTAGAAAATAACAAGTTACACTGCTTCAGTCTAATTTTGCCACATGATGATTTATGCTTCCTGTTAATAACTTAACTAAAGACCTTGGTAATTTGTCTCCAGTTCAAAACTATTATATTTCAGTTAACTTTTTATTTTATTTGCTGAAAGTATTTCCAGATATTCAAACTTGCAGCCATATTCTCTCCATCGGACAATGATACCTCACACACTTCATTTGTCACAACCCAGTAGGCTTTTATTTATTTTTATAAAAAATATAAATAAAGAAATGATAGATATTTTATTTTTATATGTTTATATTTTCCTTCTTAAAATGAGTGAATTTAATTTTATGTTCAATACTTTTTTGCATCCTAAATTTTCAATATCTTTCAAAATTAAATCATCATCATCATATTCACAAGTGCTTAATGACCCATATGGGTTTAGCATTTTTTAAATACTGTAATAATAATTATATTAAAAAAAAATATACATAGTTACAGTACCAGATTTTTTCCATTGAACATTGGTACATTAGGTATTTAATTATAATAAAAATAAAGGATACTAATATTAGAAATTATAAACTGGATTAGTTTTAGAGATATGAAAAAAAAAAACGTTCTTTCATTTTACTAACAAGGAAATCCAATGTAAAGAAAGTCTGCTCATGGAATCTTCACAATATACATGAACCACTCTCAAGAACTTGATGTGTGGAAATTGAAGTTTTGCATGTTAGTATAGGTACAGTATTATATTTACAAAAGTGTGGATACTGGTCATTCAACATTTGATGCATGCATTAAGAAAATGCATTTATGGAAAAAGAAACATTATCACCAAATGATCAAGCATATACATCTAGAAAAGGAAAGTAGAAATAGTGTTTACACTTGTTTCTAATGAGGGCAGACACCTTTTTGTTTTGAGGAAACTGTCTCTGCTAATTAATGCCTCAAGATGCACAGGCTGAAGCTTTTATAAGTTTGTTTTAATTATTGGAAAATACTAAATGCATATGGGGACATATAATGCCTTGGAAATGGAATGTAATCAGGCCTGATCCAAGTAAAGGGAACTCCAATTGCTTGGACCATAAGCATCAAGGCACCTTACCTTGAAAGAACATACAGTGGAACCTCGGCACTCAAACTTAATTCATTCCAGAAGGCTGTTCGAGTGCTGATCTGTTAGAGTACCAAATGAAATTTTACCAACCAATTTTCTTTTTGGTTGGCTGTTATCACTAACCCTCTTAGGCCCCATGGTGACTTATTTAAACAAATAATAATAAAAAAAAAAATGCGAAGAAACACGAAATAGTTTACAGCAAAGTTCTGGCAGGTCATGTTTGTTTGGTCGAGTGCTGAAGTAAACGGTTGACTACCGAGCAATTTGTTTACTGAACAAAGTGTTCGAATACTGAATTGTTCGAGTACCGAGGTTCCATTGTACAATAGTACCTTGTCTTACGAGTTTAATTCGTTCTGTGACCGAGCTCGTAACTCTACTCCACCCACCACCATCTCTACTCCACCCACCACCATCTCTACTCCACCCACCACCTTCACTACACCCACCACCTTCACTACTCCACCCACCACCTTCACTACTCCACCCACCACCATCACTACTCCACCCATCTTAATGTTTCTGGAAAAACTGAGTGTTGAAATGGAGGTTACCTCTTCCCCGGATTTATATGAGAACCAAACGAGGGACAAAGTGCATCACTACAATCTGGAATTAGTGTGGGAGTATTATCCTTTCAGTTATGTCTTGGAAGAGCATGTGGGATGGGACAAAGTACCTGACATTTCTCTGGGTACAGAGTTGGATTTGACTTCAGATATGCCGTCAACTAGTGGCGGCGTATCTGAAGCTCGCTAGTAACTTGGATTTTGGCTCGCAACTCAAAGCAAAAAATCGACCGAGCGACGGCTCGTAACTTGTAAGTCAAGGCACCACTGTACTTGTTACTCCCTAAATCCCCATGTTTGCTGTGCATGAAGATATTTACTCCTTGTTTCTGTTTGCCACAGAATATATGTATTACTGTATTCAAAAACAGGTATTAAACCTGTCATACAGCACTGTGGTGAGGTTTGGTACAGTGGGGTTAGTTCAAGTGTATAAAATTAATGTCAAAGTAAGTGCAATAGGTTAATTTGTTTAAAAGTCAAGGAGCTGCACAGAAGATCAAAATTTCAGTGAGGTCAGAATGAGCATGTCAGGATTGTAAATGTCAAAAGTGAATTTTGCGTGATCTCTGATCATACTATCCATTAGCTCATACTGGCAGTGCTTGCACTGAGGTGCTAATATGTTTTATGTATCCATGCTAGTTGTGTGTACCAGATTTGTGCAAAGTGTCCCAAACACGACAGTGATGGTAACATGGTCAAGAGCCAAATTGTGGTTTGCTGAAAAAATATTGCTGTGCTCTAACTCCGACCAACGTTGTTGCCAATGACATCAGGGTTGACTCACGAAATCATAATGACATGTTGTTGAAAGAATATTTGAAAAATAGTCTGAGAAAGGACCTCCATAGTGGAGAAAACAGATGAGTGTGTTTGTTACTCTGAATGTCATTGTGTCCAGGGATCCAGCAAAAAAAAAAAAAAGATTTCTTAGTGCTTGCCAGAAATGTGACATTCGGAAGATTGGAAATACAGTGGACCCTCGGTTAACGAATACTCCGGAAATCGTGCAATTATGTAAGTATAATTTTGTAAGTTCTTGTGGAAGTGTATTTTTGGGGGTCTGAAATAGACTAACCTACGTGAAATTTTTCCTTAAGGGAGTAAATTCGTTCGGTAATGGCACTTGAGCAGACTTCAGGAGTGAAGTTTTTACGAAACTCGGGGGTCCACTGTATAGGGAAGGCAAAGAACTGGAGAACAGAGATCACCCTCTGGTGTCACTGGAGGGTTAACCAGCTTATATCGAGTCAATTTCAATTTCACAACAGCACTACTACTAAAGTCTGCTCTAAAATAGCTGATGATAATCTCTTCCTTCTGCCTAGTAGACGAATTTCACAAGGAAATTTTTCTGAGGCCGAGTGGAGAGAAGGGAAAAGGTTTGGATTGGGAGGTGTTTAGACTCGATCTAAGGAAGGGGACAAGCGGTCCAGTTCCTTTAATGAAGAATCTTTTTGTCACACCAATGGACTTCCTTTCCCTTGAAAGGGTGATAAATACAGCACACAAGATGCTTCCAGAATACAACTGTAAGCAGTGTCGGTAGGAGGGTAGCAATGCTGACCACAGACCAAGGTGGGTCAAAGGGGAAAAATTCCACCATGAATTTGCACACAAATTGACCAAGTGACTTTATGGCACACCAGAGCATTTCTACATGCAATAATTTTTTAGTGCACTTTTTCAATAATATTAAGACAAAATCGCACAACCTGATTCCACATTATTCAAAGGTGTACTGTAATCAGGTTTATCTAAATAAACTTTTCCTTTAAATAAAGGTTAATCCTGAAATAGATTTACTGCACTAACTAGGACTTCCATCTTTTGCCCTTGTGTTCACACTAATGGCCTCATAAATGTCACCTACCCTTTGTCATGCAGCACTGAAGAACCCTGATGGGGCTAGTGCATTGCGAATGTTGCAGATAAATTTATACTCGGCACTAACACGCCCATTATGGAGCTGATCAATTTCCTCACCTCTATCTCTATCGCCACATTGCCATCCCATAGACCTTGGGAACCATCTTCATTAGTTAAGTCATTTGGGGATCTGTGTGTGCTAGTGTTATTTACTTCAGGTATACTGTACTGGTATAACTGAACAGCGCATATGTAATTTTTAAAGACAAAAACTTGTGCACACTACGTCATAAAAATTGTGTAACTTAACTTGGTGTCTATACTGTCTATTATCCAGACTACCCCCTTCCCTTCCATGTGTATATACTCGCCTAATTGTGTGGTGTAGAAGGTGAGGAAGCAAGTACTTCATAAGTACAGTATACATCTCCTCGGTATTATTATTATATCTATGGGAATGTGCTATATCTGAAGGGGTTGTACAGTGCCTGGGAAATGAGAGAATGAGGCTTGATTCAATAAAGGGAGGACAAATTAAGTTCCTTGGATCAAGACAATGCTCATTGGCATAAACAAACTTCCCTTGAGGGGTCAGGAGGCACCTTGCTTGGAACATTATTATATGTAAGCTTAATTGCTGCACTCAAGAGGTCATTCAGCACCCTGGGGAATGTGAAGCAATCAGTTCCAATCTAAGGAAAGGACAAGTCCAATTTCTTCCATCAAGGAACTTCCATGATTCATTGCACCAGGTAATAGTTTAAACAGCTGAATCTAATTTTTTTCCCAAGGGGTAAATGATAATGTTATTTATGTCAGTCCTAACATCAAATCCACCCCAACAATAACCTCACCAACAAACTTGAAAAAATATTAATGGTGGCTACATACATATTCCCGTGTCACCAGCAGTGCTCTACCACAGACAATATGTGGCCTTGAGGCAAGGAAAACTGTGTAAGCATTGGCACATTTTTTTAAGATGGTGTTAATGGGCTATTTAGTGGGTCATCATATGACAGGCCTGCATCAGGTAACTAGCAGCATCCTCTGAAATGGCAGCATCTAAGTACATCATAGCTTTCATGCTCAACCTCATTGGTACACTATCATCCATACAGCTGCCTCACCTCACCCCGCTGATTGCTGGTAGATCTCAACTGGCCCGAGCGTTGGAGAATTCTAATTCCAACCATCGAAACCGTCCTGCACATGACTAACGAAGATGGTCAGATGATGTTCTGCAGTAGCTCCATCAACCCGCAGTAACTGCCTTGTAAAAAAATTATCATTATCTTGGTAAGCTCAAAACCTGGGTCATATAATGGAAAAGCACTAAACCCATGTGAGTCACACTATGCCTGGGTAATAGGAGGCAATCAGGTTCAATTCAAGGGGGAGATGGTCCAATTCCTTGGATCTAGAACCCTTCAATGGTTTAGCGCTTCTATTTGATTATAATAATAATAATAGAACCCTTCAAGTCAATCAACTCGCTTGATGGACATGCTCAGCTTCATCTTTGGTTCTATTGCATCTAATACTGTAAACTCGCCATCATAAAAGTAATGCCAGAGACCTGTTGGGAGGAAACCATTAAAGCTTTTGTAATTACTGAACCCATACCTCAGCAGGTGCCTGCATGCTGCTGAGGGGCTCTTCATCCAAAACAGTGGAAGTACCTTCCACTTGAATTTTGCCTGATCACACCCCTCTCCCCATTTCCCATGCACTGTATGAACCCTACGGTTTTAGTGCTTACCTCGATTATGTGATTATTTTTTTTTTATTAACACATCGGCCGATTCCCACCAAGGCAGGGTGGCCTGAAAAAGAAAAACTTTCATCATTCACTCCATCACTGTCTTGCCAGAGGGGTGCTTTACACTACAGTTATAAAACTGCAACATTAACACCCCTCCTTCAGAGTGCCGGCACTGTACTTCCCATCTCCAGAACTCAAGTCCGGCCTGCCGGTTTCCCTGAATCCCTTCATAAATGTTACTTTGCTCACACTCCAACAGCACGTCAAGTATTAAAAACCATTTGTCTCCATTCACTCCTATCAAATACGCTCACACATGCTTGCTGGAAGTCCAAGCCCCTCGCACACAAAACCTCCTTTACCCCCTCCCTCCAACCTTTCCTAGGCCGACCCCTACCCCGCCTTCCCTCCACTACAGATTTATACACTCTCGAAGTCATTCTGTCTCGTTCCATTCTCTCTACATGTCCGACCCACCTCAACAACCCCTCCTCAGCTCTCTGGATAATAGTTTTGGTAATCCTGCACCTCCTCCTAATTTCCAAATTCCGAATTCTCTGCATTATGTTCACACCACACATTGACCTCAGACATGACATCTCCACTGCCTCCAGCCTTCTCCTCATTGCAATATTCATCACCCATGCTTCACACCCATATAAGAGTGTTGGTATAACTATACTCTCATACATTCCCCTCTTTACTTCCATGGACAAGGTTCTTTGTCTCCACAGACTCCGAAGTGCTCCACTCACCCTTTTCCCCTCATCAATTCTATAATTCACCTCATCCTTCATAGACCCATCTGTATATTGAACAACCACGGTGACATCACACATCCTTGTCTAAGGCCCACTTTTACTGGGAAATAGTCCCCCTCCCTCCTACACACTCTAACCTGAGCCTCACTATCCTCATAAAAACTCTTCACTGCTTTCAGTAACCTACCTCCTATTCCATACACCTGCAACATCTGCCACATTGCCCCCCTATCCACCCTATCATACGCCTTTTCCAAATCCATAAAGGCCACAAAAACCTCTTTACCCTTATCTTTGGCAGGTTAAATCACCACCACCAGATGTAGACCAAACAAAATGTAAACTTTGTCAATTGGATTATTGTCACACCCTGCGTCATTATGTACTGGAGTGCGACAAAATTAATGAATTCAGAGACAACTCACTCAGAAATGTTCAAGATATGTCAAAGTATTTTATCCACAGTTGTATATTACAGACCATTCTGGAAAAATACCCTGACTTTGCTCCCTGTAAATAAAGCATTGTCACGTGTACTCACCTAGTTGTGGTTGCAGGGGTCGAGTCAAAGCTCCTGGCCCCGCCTCTTCACTGGCTGCTACTGGGTCACTCCCTGCGCCATGAGCTTTATCATACCTCTGCTTAAAGCTATGTATAGAGCCTGCCTCCACTACATCGCTTCCTAAACTATTCCACTTCCCGACAACTCTGTGACTGACGAAATGCTTCCTAACATCTCTGTGATTCATCTGAGTCTTCAACTTCCAACTGTGTCTGTCCCCTTGTTGTTGTGTCCCATCTCTGGAACATTCTGTCTCTGTCCACTTTGTCAATTCCTCTCAGTATCTTATATGTTATTATCATGTCCCCCCCTATCTCTCTTGTCCTCCAGTGTCGTCAGGTCGATTTCCCTTAACCTCCTCTCGTAGGACATACCCCTTAGCTCCGGGACTAGTCTTGTTGCAAACCTTTGCACTTTCTCGAGCTTCTTCACATGCTTGGCTAGGTGTGGGTTCCAAACTGGTGCTGCATACTCCAGTATGGGCCTAACGTACACAGTGTACAGGGTCCTGAATGATTCTTTATTAAGATGTCGGAATGCTGTTCTTAGGTTTGCTAGGCGCCCATATGCTGCAGCAGTTATTTGGTTGATGTGCGCCTCAGGAGATGTTCCTGGTGTTATACTCACCCCAAGATCTTTTTCCTTGATTGAGGTTTGCCGTCTCTGGCCCCCTAGGCTGTACTCCGTCTGTGGTCTTCTTTGCCCTTCCCCAATCTTCATGACGTTGCACTTGGTGGGGTTGAAATCCAGGAGCCAGTTGCTGGACCAGGCTTGCAGCCTGTCCAGATCCCTTTGTAGTTCTGCCTGGTCCTCGTCCGATTGAATTCTTCTCATCAACTTCACATCATCTGCAAACAGGGACACTTCGGAGTCTATTCCTTCCGTCATGTCGTTCACAAATACCAGAAACAGCACTGGTCCCAGGACTGATCCCTGTGGAACCCCGCTCGTCACCGGCGCCCACTCTGACACCTCGCCACGTACCATGACTCGCTGCTGTCTTCCTGACAGGTATTCCCTGATCCAATGTAGTGCCTTCCCTGTTACCCCTGCCTGGTCCTCCAGCTTCTGCATTAATCTCGTGTGGAACTGTGTCAAACGCCTTCTTACAATCCAAGAATATGCAATCTACCCACCCCTCTCTCTCTTGCCTTATTGCTGTCACCCTGTCGTAGAACTCCAGTAGGTTTGTGACACAGGATTTCCCGTCCCTGAAACCGTGTTGGCCGTCGTTGATAAGCTCATTCCTTTCTAGGTGCTCAACCACTCTTCTCCTGACTATCTTCTCCATAACCTTGCATACTATACATGCCAGTGACACTGGTCTGTAGTTTAGTGCTACGTTCCTGTCTCCTTTTTTAAAAATTGGAACTACATTTGCTGTCTTCCAAACCTCAGGTAGTTGCCCTGTTTCGAGAGAAGTGTTGAAGATTGTTGTTAGGGGTACACATAGCTCCTCTGCTCCCTCTCTCAGGACCCATGGAGAGATGTTATCTGGCCCCATCGCCTTTGAGGTATCTAGCTCGCTTAGTAGCCTCTTCACTTCCTCCTCATTTGTGTGTATTGTGTCCAGCACTTGATGGTGTACCCTACCTCTCCTCCTTTCTGGAGGCCCTTCTATCTCCTCTGTGAACACCTCTTTGAATCTCATGTTGAGCTCCTCACACACTTCCCGGTCATTTCTTGTGACCTCCCCTCCTACCTTCCTCAGCCTGATCACCTGGTCCTTGACTGTTGTTCTCCTCCTGATGTGGCTGTACAGCAGCTTTGGGTCAGATTTGGCTTTCGCTGCTATGTCATTCTCGTTAGTTACCATTTTGTCCTAGGCACATGTCAATTAGACACTAGGCCTGTTGTATATATGTGTGTGTGTATGTGTATGTAAGGAAACACTTCGAAATGTGTGTGTGTGTGTGTGTGTTGATTGCCATTTTGTCCTATGCACATGTCGATTGAAGGCTGGGCCTGTTGTACTCACCTAATTGTGGTTGCAGGGGTCGATACTCAGCTCCTGGCCCCGTGTGTGTGTGTGTGTGTGTATGTATATATGTGTGTGTATGTGTATATGTGTGTGTGTGTATGTGTATATGTAAGTGTGTATGTATATGTGTGTGTGTGCGACCCAACAATAAAATTTTCACCAAGAACTCATTACAGTTGTGACCTGGTGTAGACTAGTGAATTGTTCATTGCTTTATAATTTGTTCATGATTGTAACCATGTATAAACGTAAGTAAGTAAATTTACTTACATGTTTCATTACCTTTGTAACTTGTGAGTTCATTACCTTTGTAGCTTGTTAGTTCATTACCTTTGTAACTTACTCAGCTATCAAAACTTTGGGGTCCAGTACCTGGACCCATTATGTACCTCTAATCTTTTGACTACCGCCCACAGGATGGGTATGGGGTGCATAATAAAGATATCAAATTAACTAACCCTTATCCAAATACTGTTCACCTATATGTTTCACTGTAAATACTTGGTCTACACCCCCCCTGCTTTCTGTCTTACTCTTAATTCTTTCAGTAATAACTCTACCATACACTTTACCAGGTACACTCAACAGACTTATTCCCTATAATTTTTGCACTCTCTTTTGTCCCCTTTGCCTTTATACAAAGGAACAATACATGCT